>PVKP010006205.1:0-84577 GCA_004027715.1 Plecturocebus donacophilus
TGGGTTTTAACTTTTTATTCAGTTTGTCTAAGTGTACGTTTTGATTGGGGCATTTAATCCCTTTAAGTTTAGGCTTAATATTGATATATGTGAATTTAATACTGTTATTTAAGTCTAACTAGCTGTTTGCCCGTTAGTTGATGTAAATTCTTCATTGTTGTAATATTCTTTACTTTTTGGTAAGTTTTTAGGATAACTGGTGCTGGTTGTTCGTTTCTGTATATAGTGCTTCTTTCAGAAGTTGTTGCAAAACAGACCTGGTGGTAATGAAGTCTTTGAGTTCTTGCTTGTTCACAAAAAATTTTATTTTTCCTTGGCTTGTAAAACTTAGTTTGGTTGGATATGTGATTCTGGGTTGAAAGTTTTTTTCTTTAAGGATGTTAAATATTAACCCCCACTGTCTTCTGGCTTGTAGAGTTTCTACTGAGAGATCTGCTGTGAGTCTGATAGGCTTCCCTTTATGCATAACCTGGCCTTTCTCTCTGGCTGCCCTTAGTATTTTCTCCTTTGTGTCAATCCGAGTAAATCTGATGATTATGTGTCTTGGGGTTGGTCTTCTTGAGGAATATCTCTGTGGGGTTCTCTGTGTTGCCTGGAGTTGAGTATTGTCATGCCTTGCTAGTTTAGGAAAATTTTCCTGGGTAATATCCTGAAAAATATTTTCCAACTTGGATTCATTCTCTTCGTCACTTTCAGGTATACCTATTAAGCGTAAATTAGGTCTTTTCACATAGTCCCATATTTCTTGGAGATTTTGCTCATTCCTTTTTACTCTTTTTCTCTCTGATCTTATCTTCTCGTTTCATTTCATTAAGTTGATCTTCGACCTCTAATATCCTTTCTTCTACTTGATCAATTCGACTGTTAAAACTTGTGCATACTTCACGGATTTCTTGCATTGTGTTTTTCAGCTCCATTAATTCGTTTATGTTCTTCTCTAAATTGTCCATTCTTGTTAGCATTTCGTCAAACATTTTTTCAAAGTTATTAGTTTCTTTGCATTGGTTTAGAACATATTCTTTTAGCTCACAGAAGTTTCTTATTATCCACCTTCTGAAGCCTAATTCTGATGATTCTTCACACTCGTTTTCCATCAAGCCTTGCTCCATTACTGATGAGGAACTAGCGACCTCTGTAGAAGGAGAGACTTTCTGATTTTGAGTGTTCTCAGTTTTTTTACGGTGGCTTCTTGGCATCTTTATGGTTTTATCCATCTGTCGTCTTTGTAATTACCCACTTTCAAATTAGGTCTCTGAGTGGACATCCAGCTTGTTAATTCCCAGCTCCAGAATCTATGTAATTTTTACTGTGCGACTCACAACGCTAGCTAAGACAGCAGCGTTGAAATTCGTGGTGCTTTTCTGCCCGGGGGTCTCCGGTCTGGCTTCCCTCTTCAGTCCCTTTTTCAATCAGCTGGACGGACTGCTCTGACTTCCCAGAGCGCCAAACATCATCCAAAAGGAGACTCAGTCCTGTTTACTCTGCACCAAGAGCCGCCGAGCCGAGGCGCCGGCAAAAAAGCCGCGCCAGCTGAAAGGGTTGCGCTGGCGACCCATGGGGCTCCTCCACTGGGAATGTCCTGGTCTGTGGGCAGCAAAAATTTATCGGTAAGTGTGGCGTCCACTGGCTCTCTGCGCTTTTACTGGGAGCTGCAATCCTGAGCTGCTAGTGATCGGCCATCTTGGATCTCTCTCTGTGTCTAATTTTTGTGTTTTTAGTAGAGACGGGGTTTTGCCATGTTGGCCAGGCTGGTCTTGAACTCCTGATCTCAGGTGACCCACCCACCTTGGCCTCCCAAAGTGCTGAGATTACAGGCATGAGCCACTGCACCTGGCCATGATTTTTATTTTATTTTTTTTTTGTAAAGACGGGGTTTCACCATGTTGGCCAGGCTGGTCTTGAACTCCTGACCTCAGGTGATCCATCTGCCTCGGCCTCTCAGAGTGCTGGGATTACAAGTGTGAGCCACTGTGTCCGGCCACAGCTGGCATTTCCATGGATAGTCCCTTTTCCTTTGCCCAGTACTGTTATGTTTACCTTTTCTTTACACAGTCTTCCTGGGTCATCTCATCAACTCCTGTGATCTCTATCACCAACATAAGCCAATAATTCCTAAATTTCTTGGGCTTCTCCCTAGTCCAAGTCTCACATATCCAACTGCCTTTTTTGTGACTGCACTTGAACACTTAACAGGTACTACAGATGTGCATCTAGATTATCCAAAATCAAACTATTTAGGTCAGTGCAAAAGTAATTGCATTTTTCACCATAAAATAAAATAGCAAAACATGCAGTTACTTTTGTCCTGACCTGTACTTAATTTCCAAACACCCACTTCAATGAATGGCACTCAGTCAACCAGGTTATCTTTGATACTTCTCTTACCTTCCTAAAACAACCAGTAGAGCAGCCTAATAAACTGTCTTATATCTCTACTAAAAACAGAAGAATTAACTGGGTATGGTGGCACACACCTGTAATTGAAGCTACTTGGGAGGCCTTGGCAGGAGAATTGCTTCAACTCAGGAGGCAGAGGTTGCAGTGAGCTTGAGATCACACCACTGCATTCCATCCTGGGCCAGAGAGCGAGACTCCATCTCAAAAAAAGAAAAGAAATGCCGCCAGATAAAAGGAAAATTAGAAAGCATTGGTATGGTATAAAATGATATATATTTGATCTTTGTCCCATTCTATCACAGAGCTTCTAAAACCATACTAATTTCCTGATTGGAGTATCTTGTTTTCATAATGAGCCCTTTTTGAGGACACTTGGATTTATGCTAATGAGTGGTTTAGGATGGGGTGCCTAGATAACCTCAGAGTGGGACTGATCACCTGAAAAACCTGAGTGACCCTCTGATCACAGAATTCTGACCTATGGTTGGGATTAGAGGATTGGAACTTCCCTCCTCAGCCACCAATTTCCAGGAAGGTGGGGGAGGACAGGCTGAAAATTAGGCTTTATAAAAACTCTTGAACAAGATTGGACTTCCAGGTAACTAAACTCAAGTTTCTGCTGGGAGAATGGCATGCCGAGAGGGTACGAATGCTCAGGCATCTCATCTGTGTCACTTATAATATCCTTTATAATAAACCAGTAAATGTAAGTATAGTGCTTCCCTGAGCTCTGTGAGCTATTCTGACATGGAACCCAAGTTGCGGGGAGGTAGAAATGAAAGATAAGGCACCCAGTTGGTCTCTGCCAGAAAACTGCTTTGTGCATATGGAAAAATCCCCATACATCTAGTTAAGAAGTGTTCTGTGTTGATTTTGATAGTAGAGGAGAAAGATTTCTTTTTCCACAGTTGTTTTTTGTTTGTTTGGGGAAGACAGAGTGACAGTGTGTCTCACATTTTAATATACCTAAGAATCACCCTGAGAGCACCCCCAGAGTCTTAATTCTTTTTTTTTTTTTTTGAAAGAAAAAGAAAAAAAGAAAGGGCGAAAGAAAGAAAAAGAATGAGGAAGAGCGAGAGGGAGAGAGAACGGGATTCTTGTTTTATTGCCCAGGCTAGAATACAGTCTAAAAATGGGTATTAAAACCTCTTTTATGCCAATAATTGTGCTTAACAATGGAGACAGGAAGGAATAAGGGATGAAAGTAATAAACAAGCAGCCAACCAGTATTTTATTTAAACCTGTGAGATGCTATGCAATTGCTGAGGAGTGATTTACTTCCAATTATATGGTCACTTTTAAAATAGGTGTAATGTGTTACTGAGAAAAATGTATGTTTTATGGATTTGGGGTGGAGAGTTTTGTAAATATTTGTTAAGTTTACTTGTTCCAGGTCTGAGTTCAAGTCCTGGATATCCTTGTTAATTTTCTATCTCGTTGATCTGTCTAATATTGACAGTGTAGTGTTAAAGTCTCCCACCATTATTGTGTGGGAGTCTAAGTCTCTTTGTAAGTCATTAAGAACTTGCCTTATGTATCTGGGTGCTCCTGTATTGGATGTGTATATATTTAGGATCATTGATCCTTTCAACGGATCAACGGATGCATCAAAGGATGCATTGATCCTTTTACCACCATGTAATGTCCCTCTTTGTTTCTTATGTTCTTTGTTGCTTTAAAGTCTGTTTTATCAGAGATGAAAATTGCAGCTTCTGTGGTTTTTTTTTTTTTTTTTCCCTCTCCATTTGGTTGATAAATCTTCCTCCATCCCTCTGTTTTGAGTCTTCGTGTATCCTTGCATGTGAGATGGGTCTAAATACAGCATACCGATGGGTTTTAGCTTTTTATCCAATTTGCCTGTCTGTGTCTTTTGATTGGGGCATTTAGTCCATTTAAATTTGGGATTAATATTGATATATGTGAGTTTGGTACTGCCATTTAATGCTAGCTGGCTGTTTTGCCCATTAGTTGATGTAGATTCTTCCTTATGGTGATGCTCTTTACCTTTTGGTATGTTTTTGGAATGGCTGATACTGGTTGTTCCCGTCCATGTGTAGTGCTTCTTTCAGAAGCTCTTGTAAAGCAGGCCTGGTGGTGATGAAATCTCTGAGTACTTGCTTGTTTGCAAAAAACTTTATTTTTCCTTCACTTATGAAGCTTAGTCTGGCTGGATATGAAATTCTAGGTTGAAAGTTCTTTTCTTTAAGGATGTTGAATGTTGGCCCCCACTCTCTTCTGGCCTGCAGGGTCTCCGCTGAGAGATCTGCTATGAGTCTGATGGGCTTCCCTTTGTGGGTAACCCGACCCTTGTCTCTGGCTGCCCTTAGCATTTTCTCCTTCATTTCAACCCTGGTGAATCTGACGATTATGTGCCTTGGGGTTGCTCTTCTTGAGGAATATCTTTGTGGTGTTCTCTGTATTTCCTGGGCTTGAATATTGGCCTGCCTTGCTAGGTTGGGGAAGTTTTGCTGCATAATATCCTGAAGAGTATTTTTCCAGCTTGGATTCATTCTCTTCTTCACATTCAGGTACACCTATCAAACGTAGATTAGGTCTTTTCACATAGTCCCATATTTCTTGGAGACTCTGCTCATTCCTTTTTACCCTTTTTTCTCTAATTTTGCCTTCTTGTTTTATTTCATTGAGTTGATCTTCGACCTCTGTTATCCTTTCTTCTGCTTGATCAATTTGGCTGCTGAAACTTGTGCATGCTTCGTGAAGTTCTTGTGTTTTTCAGCTCCATCAATTCATTTATATTCTTCTCTAAGTTGTCCATTCTCGTTAACATTTCGTTAAATCTTCTTTCAAGGTTCTTAGTTTCTTTGCATTGGGTTAGAACATGTTCTTTTAGCCCACAGAAGTTTCTTATTATCCACCTTCTGAAGCCTGATTCTGTGAGATCATCATACTCATCCTCTGTCAGGCCTTGTTCTCTTGTTGATGAGGAGCTGCGATCCCCTGTAGGAGGAGAGGCATTCTGATTTCGGGTGTTCTCAGCCTTTTTGCACTGGTTTCTTCCCATTTTTGTGGTTTGATCCACCTGTCATCTTTGTAATTGCCAACTTTCAGGTTGGGTCTCTGAGTGGACGTCCGGCTTGTTGGTGATGAAGTTTTTTTTGTTTCTTCGTCTTCCTTCGGCAGACACCCCTTCCCCACAGAGCTGGGCCTTCCCGGGTTCGGCTGTGCTTGCTGTGAAACTCTCAGTCCTCAGCGCTTCCAATTGCTGTTCTCCTTGTGGGGATGGGACCAGCTGAGCCCGACTAAAAGGGCACTCAGTCCCGTATACTCCGCACCAAGAAGCGCTGTGCAGGGGCGCCGGCCAAAAGAGTCACCCTGGTGACCTGTGTGGCTCCTCCGCCGGGAATCTCCCAGTCGGTGGGCAACAAAGATTTGTCTGAAATTGTGGCATCCACTCGCTCTCTGCACTTTCACTGGGAGCTACAATCCTGAGCTGCTGTTAATCGGCCATCTTGGATCTCTCTCTCCAGAGTCTTAATTCTTTAGGATCACAGTGCATTTGAGGAATCTGCATCATTAATGGGCTCCCCAGATAATTCGTGTGTGGGGTGGGGGCCCCACACTGTCACCACGATAGGTTCATCACCCAGTGCATGCAGCAAGTTGATATGCTGAGACACCAGGTTGCAGCAGAGAAGAGGTTTAATCGTAGGGTCACCAAATGAGGAGATGGGAGGGAACCTCGATCCATCTCCCCAAGGAATTTGAGGTTAGGGTTTTTAAGGTTTTTAGAGTGCCCAAAGTGTAGAGATTGTTGATAACTGGTTGGAACTTGCAGAATGAAGTCATGGACAGGGAGATAATGAAGCTAGGCTGTATTTGTATGCTGATCCATCCCATTCCTCTGTTTGCGGGGCGGGGGGAGGTCTTCAAACTGCTGGATTTTGGGGCCTGACAAACAGCTATCCTTTAGCTATCCCTAAATGTGTTAGCATTCTAATGTCAGAGGTCCTAGGAAGAATGGGGGTACAATTGGTCCACATCTGGTTCTACATGACAGTTAGCAGCAAGGAAGTGGGCCAAAGTGCAGCCTGATTAATAATGAGCTATGGCTACATTTCTATACTGAATCTGGCATGTCAGCCCCATGGGGATTATGGCACGCCTTCATGAAATGTTCGTAAAGATGAATTTTCAGAGAGCAATGATAAGCGTCCTTGCAGGTTGTGGTATAGTGGCAGTGGAAGCCAGTGCTGAGCTCATGAAAGAAAGAAGCTTCCCTGGAAGGGAGTTGGGAATAATATCCATAACATAAGAAAAGTTCTTTCTCTCATATGCTGAAGGAAAGAGGTAAAGCATATGCCAAAAAGATAGGATGCTTTTTTTTGCAATGAACCAAAAGGCTGCCATTGGTATCTGGGACTTGGGTTAACTTAATGGAAAGCGAGTCCCGCAAGTGAGTGTGAGTTGTTCTTTGCATTTCAGAGCCATTAGAAGTGCTCTTTTTACTGCGACTTGTAGCAAATTACCCAGAACTTAGCCACTTAACAGCCATTTTGTTAAGCTCCCTGATTCTGTGAGTCAGGAATACAGATAGGGCACAGCAGCAATGTCTTGTCTTTGCTCCATGGACTCTGGGGCCTTAACTGGGAAGACATGAAGATTGGGGTGGTTCAACAACTGAGGGTTGGAGTAACCTCTCACATGTCTGATACCTGGGCTGGAATGACACAGACTAAGGCTGTTCAGTAGAGCACCCACCCAGACTTCTCCATTTAGCTTCCTTGAAGCATGGCAGACTCAGGGTAAGAGGACTTTTTACATGGCAAGGTGCCAAGTGCATATATTCCAGGGAACAAGACAGAAGCTGCATTGCCTTTTAAGACCTAGTCTTTTTTTTTTGAGATGGAGTCTGGCTCCGTTGCCCAGGCTGAAGTGCAGTGGCATGATCTGATCTCGGCTCACTGCAACCTCCACCTCCGGGGTCAAGTGATTCTCCTATCTCAGCCTCCCGAGTAGCTGTGATTACCGGCGCCCACCACCATGCCCGGCTAATTTTTTGTATTTTTAGTAGAAATGGGGTTTCACCATGTTGGTCAGGCTGGTCTCGGACTCCTGACCTCAAGTGATCCAACCACCTTGCCCTCCCAAAGTGCTGGGATTACAGGCGAGAACCACTACGTCTGGCCACCCAGTGTCACTTCTGATGTGCATTATTTGTTGAAGCAGTCACAAACCAGCCAGACTTCAGGAAATGGGGTATGAAACCCCATCCTGTGATAGGAGTAGTGTCACAGAATTTTGACCTATGATTTCAAATTGCCACAAAAAGCAAGAATTAAAAGTTGAGGATAACACTATGAGAAAGTGGGATTTGTTTTCCTTTGTTTTATTTTTTCTGAAATATACATTGCTAATGTTTGTGTAAGCCAACTGGGTAATTTTTTCTTCAAAATTCAGTCTTAAGAAATTTTTTTTCCTCGTTTCAAGTTTTAATCAAAGCTTGTCTATAAGATTACTTTTATTCCTGCGTCTTCTGAATTGTTTCTTCCTTGTATTTGCCCTTTTCCTTTCCTACTTGGTGAGATTTGGCTTTCCGTTCAAGGATCTTTTTGTGGTCTTTGCCCAGTTTCAGCCTAGTGATAACCACCTTGCTGGGTTGAATGCCTGCGTGGACAGTTGTGCCATTAGCCTTTTCCCACTGCACTTGTTCAGTGTGGATTACATATTTCTTCCTGTAAACCTGGACTACTTTGTCAATCTGCTGACATTTATAGTGTCCTCTTAACAACCTGAACTTCATCGTTTCGGATGGGCATGGATCGCACGTTGTACTTCTGTCTCCACTCTTTGGAAAGAGGGGAGGACATAATTTTCCTATGAATGTGGGAAGGTGCATTGAAATGCCTTTTGTGATTCTTGCTTCAGTCGGAAGTCACAAAGGGATTGAACTTCATTTTGGCAGCTCTTGCTTAGGTAATGGCCACAAAAGGGCAGTCTTAAGAAATTTTAACAAAATTTGGATTTTTAAAAAATTGTTAGACCCAGTGAAAGAACAAATTTTTTTACTGTTTTGTTTTTCATGATTTTGTATATTCTTCAGGACAAGCAGTGGGAAGAGCTCTGTTATCAATGCAATGCTGTGGGATAAAGTTCTCCCTAGTGGGATTGGCCACATAACCAATTGCTTCTTAAGTGTTGAAGGAACTGATGGAGATAAAGCCTATCTTATGACAGAAGGATCAAATGAAAAAAAGAGTGTGAAGGTATGATATTTAACCTTAGCAGCATAATATACCTGAAACAATATCCTTAACTTATTCTTTAATAACATTTTTATAGATTCTGCATTGCTGACATCTCATAAAAAGAACTGTTAATATTTCTTTTTTTTTTGAGATGGAGTCTTGCTTTGTTGTCTAGGCTGGAGTGCAGTGTGTGATCTCAGCCTACTGAAACCTCTGCCTCCCGGGTTCAAGCGATTCTCCCGCCTCAACCTCCTGAGTAGCTGGGATTTCAGGCACCTGTCACCACGCCTGGCTAATTTTTCTATTATTACTATTTTTTTTTAGTAGAGATGGAGTTTTACCATGTTGGCCAGGCTGGTCTCAAACTCCTGACTTTAGGGGATCCGCCCTCCTCAGCCCCCCAAAGTGCTAGAATTACGGGCATGTACCATCGCATCCAGCCAAAAAGAACTGTTAATATTTCTTTGAAAGCCATCACTAGACCGGGCGCAGTGGCTCCCACCTGTAATCCCAGCCCTTTGGGAGGCCAGGGTGGGCGGATCACAAGGTCAGGAGTTTGAGACCAGCCTAGCCAATATGGTGAAACCCCGTCTCTAGTAAAAGTACAAAAATTAGCTGAGTGTGGTGGCAGGCGCCTGTAGTCTCAGCTACTTGGGATGCCGAGGTGGGAGAATCGTTTGAACACAGTAGGTGAAGGTTGCAGTGAGCCGAGATTGTACCACTGCACTCCAGCCTGGATGACAGAGACTCATCTCAAAAACAACAAAAAAAAGAAAGCCATCACTAAATATTTTGAGTTCTCTAAATTTTTTTTCTTTTTTTTTTTTTTTTTTTACTTCATAGCTAAATTAGTGGACGAATAAAACCTGTCCTTAATTTGAAGGTATATTAGAATTACAAGTGTTTTAAATCTACCCTTCCAGTGAGACTAACATTATTGAAGAATATTGTTGCTTTTTAATCTCAAGTTTGTCCCACCTTGGCCTCCCAAAGTGCTGAGGTTACAGGCATGTGCCACCATGCCTGGCCTGATAGAATTGTTTAAGAAATTGGCCCCTGGAATCTGTTTTTGATATGTATTTGTGTTTTTAGAAACTATCTTACCTCAGGAGTATATAGTAAGCATATTCCTACTCATGAATAAGTATTTTATTAGATCAGGACCAATGGCAATTCCCTACCATTCATAAATTTCTCATTTCAGGCCGGGTGTGGTGGCTCACACCTGTAATCCCAGCACTTTGGGAGGCTGAGGAGGTTGGATCATGAGGTCAAGAGTTCGATACCAGCCTGACCATCATGGTGAAAGCCCATCTCTACTAAAAGTACACAAAATAGCTGGACATGGTGGCACACGCCTGTAATCCCAGCTACTCAGGAGGCTGAGGCAGGAGAATCACTTGAAATCAGGAGGTGGAAGTCGCAGTGAGCCGAGATTGTGCCTCTGCACTCCAGCCTGGGTGACAGAGTAAGACTCCATCTCAAAAAAAAAAATTAAAAATTCTCAATTCAGTTCTACTAGACTCCTTCAGCCAAAAAAAAAGAATAAAATGGAAAACAAATTAGGATGCAAGCTGTTGACTCTGGACAAAAAGCAGTTGATTAAGGCACTGTTTCTCATTGCAGTAACTTTCTCTTGAGTCTAAAGATCTCTTTGTCAAACACAAAAGTTCAGTGTTAAAGATCCATGTTATTTTATTTCTTGGTAAACTGTAGGTAAAGTCATGAGTGGTTCTTGTTCTGTGAATTTGCTCTTTAATGTAAATCAGGTGACTCAATCTGTAAGTTTCAGAGTAAGCATACACTTCAGATCACTTGTTAGAAAAATGAGATGATGTTTATGAAAATACTATTCAAGGCCAGGCACAGTGGCTCATGCTTGCAATCCTAGCTCTTGAGATGGTCGGATTTCTTAAGACCAGCCTGAGCAATATAGTGAGATCCCATCTCTACAAAAAATACAAAACTTAGCCAAGCATAGCGGCAGATGCCTATAGTTCCAGCTACCCAAGTGGCTGAGATAGGAGGATTGCTTGAATCTGGGAGGTTGAGGCTGCAGTGAGCTGTGATCACTCAGCCTGGGCAATGGAGCAAGACACTGTCTCGAAAAGAAAAGAAAATCATAATCAAGCTTTTAATTAATATAAATGAAGGAATAGCTATTATTTTGTAATTAAGATTTTTAGCAAATTAAAGTTCAAACTTCTCATGGCTTTAGAGTCTCAAAGTGCTGTGTTATTTTAAAGAAATCACCTCTCATTTTCCTGATCCATGCTCCTCCAGTCCTGTTCACACCCTTTTCCTCTTTATTTTAGATTCAGGGGTTACATGTACAGGATTTTTACTTGGATATAGTCTGTAATGCATAGGTCTGGGCTTCATTTGAACCCATCACCCACATAGTGAATGTAGTATTCAACAGTTTTTCAGCTCTTGTCACCTTGTACCTTTACCCCTGTAATTTCCCAGTGTTTACTGTTCCATCTTTATTTCTGTGTGTACCGAATGTTTAGCACTCACTTGTTTTTTTAGAGACAGAGTCTCGCTCTGTCATCCAGGCTGGAGTGCAGTGGCGTGATCTCAACTCACTGCAACCTCTGCTTCCTGGGTTCTTGCAATTATCTTGCCTCAGCCTCCTGAGTAGCTGGGACTATAGGCGCATGCTACTGCATCTGGCTAATTTTTGTATTTTTACTAGAGACAGGGTTTCACCATGTTGGCTAGGATGGTCTTGAACTCCTGAGCTCAGGTGATCCATCCGTCTCAGCCTCCCAAAGTGCTAGGATTACAGATGTGAGCCACTATGCCCGGCCAGCTCTCGCTTTAAAGTGAGAACATGCAGTATTTGGTTTTCTGTTTCTGTGTTAATTGGCTTAGGATAATGGCCTGCGGCTCCATCAATGTTGCAGCAAAGAACATGATTTCATTCCTTTCTATGGGGTGTTAAAATCTACTTAATTTTAACCGATTTTAATAATGACCTTTCTTCTGTATGGCTAAGTCATACACATTTATTTCAGTAGAACCAGAAAATACAAATAGGCAAAAAGAGCAGAGACTTCAGAACTTACATACTTCGCAAAACCAGTATCCATATCAGATGTTGCTTAGAATTCCATTGCTGGAGTTCTTTTTGATGAAACCATTTTTTTTCCCCCCTACTTGGAAATTTAAAAACTCAGGTTCTCAAGATTGCTCAGGTTTTATTTCGGAGTTTTACCTTTTATATACCTGTTTTGCTAACATAAATGTTCTATAGTGTTTTTAATTTTTATTGTATTTTATTACAAGTGGAGTTTATTTTTTTCTTTTCCTCCTGCTGTAGACAGTTAATCAGCTGGCCCATGCCCTTCACATGGACAAAGACTTGAAAGCTGGCTGTCTTGTGCATGTGTTTTGGCCAAAAGCAAAATGTGCCCTCTTGAGAGATGACCTGGTGTTAGTAGACAGGTAAAGTTACTTGTGGATTGCATTTTCTCTAAGGTTTATTTAATAGTATAATACTGCTTACTTTAGCATATGGCATAAAAAATTAAAACATTCAGTTACCACTTTGTTCTCATTAGCTAGATTATGAACAGATAAGGTATTGGTTTTATTTTATAAGTTACATAAAAGTACCGGTTCATCATTCTGATTCTATTTCAAGAAAGTTTAAGGATAGCTACTTTTTAAAAAAAATTTCGTATTTTGGATAAGGGGTTAGAATTTAGAAATTACCTAACTCTAGACATCTAGATCACTTTAAATATTTTTCTTAACCGATAGCTAGTTGGTGCTTGACAAAGTTTCACAAAATAACTGTTGGATAGTTTACTTTCTTGTTTTTCAGTAGTTAATAGAATAGTTTACCGTGCCTTTGATTAATCTACATTTATTATGTGTTTCATTATCATTATTATTATTATTTTGGAAATGGGGTCTGGGTCTGGCCTCCAGGCTGGAATGAGTGCTGCAGTGCCATGATCTTGGCTCACTGCAGCCTTCGCTTCCCAGGCACAAGTGATTCTCCCACCTCAGCCTCCTGGGTAGCTGGGATAACAGGCACACACCAGCCACCATACCTGGCTCCATTTTGGTTTTGATAATAGGTTTTTCTCTTAAATGGAAATGACTGTTTCAAGTAATCAATAGAAACAGAGAAGAGAGGAGATGTTCATGACAAGAAATATAATACAGTTTTTTTTTCCACTTTCATTAGTCCAGGCACAGACGTTACTACAGAGCTGGATAGCTGGATTGATAAGTTTTGCCTAGATGCTGATGTCTTCGTTTTGGTTGCAAACTCTGAATCAACACTAATGAATACGGTAGGATTTAATCATAATATTGTGTTTTGGTGGTAGGAAACGAAACTGTGTCTGTTTTAATTCTGAAAAGCAAAGGAAATCCAAATCATGGATTAGAAAGAACTTCTAAAAACAGGCATAATGAAGGGGTTTGTGTTTTCATAGAAGCAGAAGGGCTGTTTCTGGTCTTTCTATAGTGTGCAGTTCCCTGGATTTCTCTAGCGACAGAGGGCTTGATGGCTCTAGCTTCTGGTTATTTGCCAGTCTCAGGGAGAATGAGTGCCAGAAATTTTAGGATGCTTATTTAAGTCTCTTGAGTAAAGTATAAACCACTCCTTCTCCCTGCCGTCTGTCAGGCAAGGCTTTTTATATTTTCAGTATTGCCGGCCATTTCCAGCTTCACCAGAATATACTCTAGGTTTCAGCTTACCTGTGTACACTTTAAGCTGCTGTCAGACTTAGAAGATTATTTATCCAGAGTATCTGGAGCCAGACTCATGTGAAATAAACTTTCCTGAATTTATTAGATTAGATAGGTTCTATCTATCTAATATAACCTAATATCTAGATATCGATCTAGATTATCTAATAGAATCTATCTTTAATGTCTAGATTATATTAGATAATCTAATATTCAAAACTATAACATGAGTTTTAAAAATTGTTATCAGTTTTTTTCATCTTTGAAAGCTAATACTCAAAGTGCTTTGGGATCCTTTGTCAGTGGTGTTAATTACTGTTGTCTAAATGGTTAACACTTTCTCATTAAAATAAAATTTCAATTATAAATGTAAATTATAGTGAATGTACTGTGGGGTTTTTTTTTTTTTTTGCTTTTCAGGAAAAACACTTTTTTCACAAGGTGAATGAGCGGCTTTCCAAGCCTAATATTTTCATACTCAATAATCGTTGGGATGCCTCTGCGTCAGAGCCAGAATACATGGAAGATGTAAGTTATTTTTTTTGTAGGTTTTTAAATACAGTCTTGTACATTGTTATTTGAGAAAACAATATAGCTTAAAGAATAGAAAACAGTAAGAACTATTTCATGAAAAGAATATAGTTAGAGAAAACCTGAAGTAGGTACGTGATAAAGACCAAGTTATGAAGTTACTTTGAGGGAAAGTTGTGTTATACTATCTAGTTATTTCAAAGCTTGAAAATTCTTTTTTGTTTTAAGTTTTTACTGAAATGTACATAACAGAAAAATACATAAATCGTAAATGATCCTTCCAGTTTGGCCTCCTAAAGTTCTGGGATGGCAGATGTGAGCCACCATGCCCGGCCAAATTTTACACACCTGTGTCAGGATCCAGACCATTCTGAACACCCGAGAGTCCCCCCTCTTACTAATACCCTTCCAGATTCCATTCTGTCCTACTTCCCAAGGAGAAATTATATGTTTATCATGACTTCTGACCCCATGAATTAATCTTTCTGGTTGTTCAACTTTATATAACAGAAGCACATAATACCTGCTTTTGCATCTTTTTTTTTATTTAATTATCATATGTGTCCATATTATTGTGCATAGCATAGTTATGTTGTATTGCATTCTCATTGCTGTATAATATTCCATCTGTGACTATACTACAGTTGATTTGTTCACAGTGATGGACATTTGGGTTAATTTCCTGTATTTAGTTATGAATGCTACTGTACATATGCTTGTGTATGTCCTTCTGGTGTGCCTGTGTGTGCCTTTTTGTTAGGAGGTTCTCACTGTGGAGATTGGACAGTTTTGACCCCCAGGGGACATTTGGCAGTATCTGAAGATATTTTGTTGTTGTTCTTGTGACTGCTGTTGTTACAACTGTGCTTTTGTGCTCCTGGTATCTAGTGAGTAGAGGTTAGAGATGCTGTTACACATCCTCTGACACAGAACAGGCCCCCAAACAAACATTGGCCAATCCAAAATGTCAGTAATGCAGAGGTCAGTAAACCATGGGTATATGTACCTAGAGGCAAAATTGCTGGATTACAAGTTAAGAACATGTTTAATTTTAGGAAACATAGCACCATAGTTCTCTAGAGTGCTTGGTGTCCATTTATTCTCTTCACAGCAGATTGAGTTTCGTGAGATTTGCATCCTCAACTTTTCTTTTTGGCATTTTAGTCACACCAATTATAGAAACTTTAAAAGATTAGAGTATCTGGAATTTGTACTATAAATAATATGTATTTAATTTGCTTGAGACTGTTTCTGATTTTAATAGTAGTACGAAATTATTATTTGTCAAGGACAAGATAAAAATACCCTAAACTATTCCATCACTGTTGACATGTTAAATTATTTGCTTTCTTATCTTCCCAATTGGAATTTTGCTTAACATAAAGTTTTACATTCTCCTGTCATTAACTGTTGTCTTACAGTCATGCTCTTTCAATAGGGGTCTCATATAATCATTGGAGGAGTAGGAAGTATCACTCACAAATTATTTTTCCTGAGATACTTCAGCATTCCTATTTAGATTAATTTTTGCAAGTCTTAACTTAGAGATATCTTATCATAGCCATAATGCTGAAGGCTAGTACTACACCCTAAATTCTAACCCTTAATCTGTACTTTAGTGCCCAAGTGGTCATCTTAAACCCAACATTGCAATCCCAGTGCTTGGTTAATGCATTCTCCCCGACCTTAACTCAGCAGGGACTTTTTGTTGTGTTTTGTTTTTTGAGATGGAGTCTCACTGTCACCCAGGCTGGAGTGCAATGGCATGATCCCAGCTCACTGCAACCTCCACCTTCCAGGTTCAAACAGTTTTCCTGCCTCAGCCTCCCGAGTAGCTGGGATTACAGGCGCCTGCCATCACACTCAGCTGATTTTCGTGTTTTTACCAGAGACAGGGTTTTGCCATGTTGGCCAGGCTGGTCTTGAACTCTTGACCTCGGATGATCAGCCCACCTCGGCCTCCAAAAGTGCTGGGATTACAGGCATAAGCCACATCGCTCAGCAGAATTTTGAATAAATGTTTGAAAGACAGAATTAAGAGAAAGATTTTCTGTCATCAAGCATCAAACTTCATTTATTAGAATTTCTTGATGTCGTTAGTTATATGGTAACTTTTATTATAGCAGTGTAAATGAAGTTAGTATAGGCCTGTAGTCGTTGGTTATATTTGTTTGAATTATTAGAATTCTTTTAATACCCTTTTCTCTGTAGGTACGCAGACAGCACATGGAAAGATGCCTACATTTCTTGGTGGAGGAGCTCAAAGTTGTAAATGCTTTGGAAGCACAGAATCGTATCTTCTTTGTTTCAGCAAAGGAAGTTCTTAGTGCTAGAAAGCAAAAAGCACAGGGGATGCCAGAAGGTGGTATGCACTGATTATAGATTTCCGTTTTAAATATAAAAGTATTTAAAATTGGCTGGGCTTGGTGTCTCACACGTGTAATCCCAGCACTTTGGGAGGCCGAGGCAGGCGGATCACGTGGTCAGGAGTTTGAGACCAGCCTGGCCATCATGGTGAAACCCCATCTGTACTAAAAAATACAAAGATTAGACAGGCATTGTGGTGTGCGTCTGTAATCCCAGCTACTTGGGAGGCTAAGGCAGAAACATTGCTTGAACCCAGGAGGTTGAGGTTGCAGTGAGCCGAGATCAAGCCATTACGTCCAGCTCCGGGCGACACAGCAAGACTCCATCTCTGAAAAAAGAAAAAAAATATTTAAAATTATAAAATCAGTAGCATGCCAGAAAATATTTTTTGCTATATACTAGGTTTTTAAATCTTTGCCTGTACATTATAGGTGGGGCACTTGCTGAAGGATTTCAGGCAAGATTACAGGAATTTCAGAATTTTGAACACATCTTTGAGGTAGGAATTTTATGAATGTATTGCCTAATACAAAACTCTTTCCTTGGTTGGAAAAGCATAATCTTCTATTTTTATCATTTGCCGTTGTCAATAACTTTTACTGTTATTTAGTTTGGTTACTGACATAGCCAGTAAAAGATGGAAAGTCTGAAGAAAAGAAGCCCCTGCAAAATGATTTGTAAGAACTGAGAATTAATTTCTTCCTTACTCTTATTTTTTATGCACACACACACATACACACACACACACACACACACATAAATAAGAAACTGTGTTCCAATATTGCTGTTGTACAATGAATGAAATTCTCTATTCAATAATTTGGAACAAGAGCAAACGTGATTGCTGTTGGAATGGATAATAGAGCAAAGTAAGCATTATCCTTTTTTCTTTGTGCCATGACTAATAGAAGTATAGAGAACATGATTAATGCCATTTGACAAAATTTTATTACATTTATAAACTGTATTGCCCCATGTCCATTCCCCATATTTTGTGCCAAACATCCAAAATTAATAATTGAGTAAAAAAGAGCTTCAGCATTTTCAGAATCTTGTAGGAAACTCCTGAAGTGCCTGAGTGGTAGATGGGGAGGGAGGCTAGTTTCTTACATTGTAGTATAGGTGTTTTTATTCAGACATTAAAACACCCTACATTTGACTGGAAAGTTCTTCAGATGTTAACCTTCTGAACTCCTGTTTTGCCCTATATAATTCATACCACTTTCCCACTTAGGAATGAACACAATGACGTCAGCATTGAAGAAACCTCATTCTGTAATTATTCTTTCTTCTAAGTAGTAGCTGCCTTAATAGAGGGGACATGAATGTTGAGTATACTTGGCAGGATTTTTAAAATAAATTTGCTTACTATCTCTCGTCTTTAATTTGGTGAGAGAAAAAGTTTATTAGACGGATGACAAACTGGAAGAAAGCAAATCCACTGCCAACTATCTCGGTAAGATCTCTAATTGTTCAGAGCCTCCTGGAATGTCAGTAGATGTCCTCGAAGCCAAGCCATAAGATACGTGAAGTCCTGGTTACTCAAAGACCATTGTTTTTTTTCCTTTTCCTTTCACTTTCACCAAAGGATTGATGCTGTCCTCACCTTTTTTTTCTCTTAAAGAAATGGGATCTCCCTCTGTTACCCAGGCTGGAGTGCAGTGGCATAATCATAGCGCCTTTGAGCCTCAAACTTACGGGCTCAAATGATCCTCGCACCTTGGCTTCCTCTCCTCACTGTTACCAGTTATTTCATTCATGGGGAAAATATGTAGGGAGATGATCTGTTCTATTACCTTGTCTTTCCTATTTATTGACCTTTATATATGTGTGTTTTATGTCTGTTTATCATTGATTTCTATCAAATTATACATTTGGTAGAGTGTATAATTGTGTAATGTCTGTCACACATTTATACCGTTTCCATATTGGTTCATGGTTTAGCTTGTGCTTCCCCACAGTATCTCCTTGAGGAGCGGGGAATGGAAAATAAAAGATGCGCTGTAAGGTGTTGGTTCGTAAGCCTGGCCGAACGTCAGAATCACATGAGGTGCCGTAGAGAACCTCAGGCTTCTGACCTGTCCTGTCCCCAACCCCAGATCCAGGGGGATTGGGGCGGGTCTAGGAATCTATATACATATATATTCAAAGCTTCCCAAGTTATTGCAATGATCAGCACACTTAGGAACTATTCTTTTCAAATGTTTTTAGAGGAAACTTGGTAGTTTATGTTTTATTCTAATGATTCACTTGGGATTCTAAAATTTATGTATGGAAAAAGTTGCTTATGAGCAGTAACGTTTTTTGGAATGTCCAGCTTTAGAGTTTGAAAAGTAAGTCTGAAATATCTAAAATGAGAATCGGTTAAAAATTACTTGTGTTTATCTAAACAAATAATCAGCTGGGTAAAAAAATATTACATCTGAATGTATTAAAAAGAGACAAAGCATTTTTTGATGATTAATTACATTGAAAGTTTTAGTCAACTTTATTCCAAAACTGATATTTGTTACTTCTTAAACCAGTTTTGGTAATTCCTGATTTCCTTCCTAGAAGTTGATGTATTTCTGAAAATTTACAATTTAGTAGCATAAAATTGTTCTGAATCTCGTTTTGCTTCCATATTTAAATATAAATGTATATCTACACACACACACACACACACACACACACACACACACACACACCCACTTACCCACCCACCCTCCCTCCCTGACCCTTAATTGGGTTTGCCAATGATTTACCATCCAAAGACCCAGCCCCAGCTTTTATGTGATTTATCACTTAGTAAATATGATTTTGGGGTTGTATTCACTAAGTTCTGTGTTTAACATTGTTTCCTTTGAAAATGCGTTGGTTTTTGCTTATTGTTCTTTAAGATTCAGGATTGTGAATTTGTGAGTTCAGCTTTGGGCGTATCCCAGCATTTTCAGTATTAGTTTAGTTTTTGGTTTTTTTGTTTCTAATTATTATTTTTGGCATTTCCTTATCAATATAAGAGTTTTTAAAATTCAAGTGTTTTGATTCATTTTATCTAATTTTTGGTTATAATTTCTTGGTTTCTTTGTGTTGTGGTCACATAATGTGGCTTTTATACACATTTTCTCTGGGGATTTGCTTATTTTTCTTTGTGGTCTTGCAAGATTTTCTGTGAAAAGAAAAACTGTTAAAGTTCATCACTTTTATCAATCAGTCAGACCTTTGTCATGGAGTTCTTTAGATTCATTTGGTTAAAACAGAGCTAAGTATTTTAAACCTTTAGAATACTAAGTTAAACAGGCTTGAAAATTAACTTGAGTAAAAGCAATTAAGAAAATCAACATTAGCCTGGACGTTGGTGGCTCTTGCGACCTTGGAGGCTCCACTGTGCTCCAGCCGGGGCGACAGAGTGAGACTCTGTCTCTTTTCTTTTAAAAAAAAAAAAAGGAAGAAAGGAAAATCAGTGTTAGTCTATTAATACATTTTCTTATTGTTTTAAACCTGGGTTTGGGAAGTTTCAAAATGCATTTGGACTGCATCATTCTAAGGCACATTAGAAATCCAGATTTCTTTTGCCCAAATATTTCACCATTAATTCTTACTAGTTTTCATTGTATGATGGGAGACAGATGTATAAAAATAACTTATTTAAAATGTCAGTGTATTTTTTATAATGGACGTTCCTGGATAACAGGTGAAATTTGAACATGAACTGTTAATTAATAGTGTTGTCTCAATGGTAAATATCCTGAATACAATTTTTTCATGTTTGTGCAGATGAAGTTCTCTTTCTTAGAAAACAAGTATTGATGTATTTAATAATAAGCTTGTGATGCAATAATGACCTGTCAAAATGTTCAGGAAGGAAAATGATACATAAGTATATATAAAAATGTGTGCCTCTGTATATATGTGAGGGGCATACATTTTTAATATATGTATGTATGCCGTCACACAGGAGAGAGTATGGAGTATGTGTATGGAGAGAGAAGAAAAGTAAAGAAAAGGGGCTGAATGTTAGTATTTGATATATGTAGATGAAAGGTATATCTTTTGTACTTTCCTATTGAAAATATGTCAAAATAAGTTGGCAGTGATGAATAGCATGTTGTTAGGTGTTTGTAGGGTCTGTTTTCAAGGGAAATTGACAGGTTTGTTGGTTTTGTTTTAATTACACATATAAATATTAATATTATTAATGTATGATTAGAGTTCCTGATAAAATAAGTCTGGGAACTGCTGCATACTATATATGTTCCCCACGGAGATTCATTACCATGAGTGTATTAAGGATGCTGAGAAATAACTTATAAGGGAAACTTTATTTAAATTAACACTTCCCCTACTTATTTGGAATAGAATGTTCTTTTATCAAGTACCTCTTAATTTCCTGCAGCTCAATGAACACCAGTCTGGGATACTTTTTAATTAGAAGATTACTTATTTTCTTCTCTATGCTTATTCATTATTATATATTTTTGAATCAGATAGTAACATATTGCCTAATAACTTTTGGGCGTCTTTTCTGTCTGGTCTAGCTCTAACACTGTGCTGCCATCTACAAATTTGGAACTTCATTGCTGATATCTAGATCTGCTTCATCGAGGAATATAGACTTTATTTTAATCTTTTTCCTTTTAAAAATATTTTTATGCTTTTATTTTTTGCAGAAGTTAATTTGACACATTTATGAGGCATTTAAAATAAGAGCAAGGCATTCTTTTAGTTATTAAAAAATAAGTAGTTTACAAATGTTCACTATTGTATAATTATTGGTGATTTGAAAGAAGAAAACATCCGGGAATGTTTTATCTTTAGTTGTGTACAGAACAGGAATACTGTTACTTCCTACATTAGTCTTTTCAAAGTCAATGAAAATGAGTGATGCCTAAGTGAGCTTCACCATGGGCAAAAGTGAAGCTAGGCAGTGCAAGAAAGTAATGGCTTCAGAGTTAAATGTTGACTAAATGAATTACCCTCATGTGCTCTGTGGCTAAATAATGTTTTGTTTTCTGTACTTCAAACAAAGTGCTGAAGAGGGGATCTAAAATGGCGAAAGAGATTATGGTCTTTCTGAGTGCACAGATAATTTCAGACACATGAAAGCTAAGCATAGGTCATAAAGAGGACATTGAATGACATGTAGCATGCTAATGATTTCAGGACAACAAATGTAGCACTAGAGTATTATGTAAATGCCTTTTGAAGCTTAAAAGCCATTTATTTTGACAAAGGAAGGACAGGAATGAACTTCAGGAAGCAATTAACCACAGTTTGTATTAGCTAAATATATAATGGTTCAAGCGGATGAATTCATTGGAGAATCAGAACTAATGTATCCTAATGTTTAGAAATGTATCATAGAAAATAAACATGTCTGTTATAAAACATCTGTAGTAGTTACTGTGCCGTATTTCAGTGTAGAATTTTACTTTCTAAGAAGTAAAAATGATACAAGACAAATTGTAATATAGCAATTTTATAAACTTTAAATGATAAATCATAGTAAATATATATTTGTAGATTGGGTGCAGTGACTCACTCTTATAATCCCAGCACTTTGGGAGACTGAGGTAGGCAGGTGATTTGAGGTCAGGAGTTGGAGACCAGCCTGGCCAACATTACAAAACCTCATCTCCTAAAAATGTAAAAATTAGCCAGGCGTGGTGGTGCACGCCTGTAATTCCAGCTACTTGGGAGGCTGAAGCAAGAGAATCACTTGAACTTGGGCCATGGAGGTTGCAGTGAGCGGAGATCATGCCATTGCACTCCAGCCTGGGTGACAGTGTGAGACTGTCTCAAAAAAAAAAAAAAAAAATATATATATATATATAGATAGATAGATAGTAGATAATAAGTATTCCATATATTGAAAATTGAAACAAAAATGTTACAAACGTATCCATTGATATATGTGATGCATTATGATTTTTTTTCATTTAAATAGATAACTGGTATAAAACACTGATTTATAACAACTATTAATGGGTTGTGAGCTGTAGTTAGCTTGAAGGTGAAACAGATGAGACAGTATGGTCCAGGCCTTTGTGTATACACTATATTGTAATGAAAGTAATTACAATTCTCTTCTAAATAGCTGCAAATATTTTTCTATAAACAAAGATGTTACATTGTTGTTAAATGTTAACTTTCAAATTCTTCATATTTTAACCCAGTGAAGTCCTTTTTAGCAAACTTACAGGAATCATTGTATCATTCAGCTATTTTTTTAAGTAAGGAATTGTTCTAATTCACATCCTAAGAACTTTACTAGGTTATTTCTATTGTAAGTATGAGAAGAATCTAGATAGATGGACTAGAATTGGATTAAAGGTGATCTAGATAAATTTAGTAATTCTAATGAGGAAATCTTTTAACGTTCAAAATAGTACCCTGTTTATTTTTTTTATTTTAGAGTCAAACCATTGCACATTACTGGGTAAAAATACACAAAGATGTTAACTTGCTGCTAATGCCCTTTTTACTTTTGAATCTTTGTATTTCTTTCACCTTTGTAATTTTAAGTTGTTCTTTTATCACTCATTTATTTTCTGTTTCTGTTTGGCTTAAAGTTACAAACAGCAAGTTTTTGTGTTTAAATTCCTGAAAATGTTAGGATGGAATTACAGTAATGTGTTATGGCTTGGGCCCCTCGCAGGAGTGTATCTCGCAATCAGCAGTGAAAACAAAGTTTGAACAGCACACTATCAGAGCTAAACAGATACTAGCTACTGTGAAAAACATAATGGATTCAATAAACGTGGCAGCTGAAGAGAAAAGGTACGAGTTCATTTTATTGCAACATAAAAATGTTAGTTTTTTTGTCAGACTTTTATTAAGACTGAGGTTTTAAATTGTACTGTAAATGCCTTTTACACTGAAATCAACCTTACGTCTTTTAACTCATGCCTACTCGTGTATTTTTAAGTGAATATTTGAAAGTGTTGATATTTACTCTGCAGCTTTGCATACATCATATTCCCTGGACCTCACTATTCCCATGTATGAATTGTGATTTTTAAAATGTTTTGTGGCTTTAAAATATCTTTAAAGCAGTGGAAGAAGCATTTCTTCAAGCAGATTTTTATGAAGAAGTCCAAAACAGGTGATCCTCTTTGCATTCAACCCACAGCCCATTTTTTGATATAGTCATACATTGGTATTTTGAAATCACTATTTTATACTAGTTTATTTGTTTATCGCCTGATGAACAAACAAGGTGATGCTACCTGCCAACCAGAAAGTTGATTTGGTAAGCAGTACCCTTCATGTTATACCGTACTGCATTATTTTAAACTATTTGTTACCATGTAAACGTGGCAGTGAATACGTGAAAATACCAACATTATCTATACAAAGTATAATTCTCACAAACTTGGTATGCTTGAAACAAAGATTGTGATTTTATTAGATGTGACAAAAGTAATGGTATTAAGCCTCAATAGGACCTTCAGTGGACTTAAGCCAGTTGAAGGAAACAAAAGCATCGAAGTTTAAGTCCAAGATGACATAACATTGGAATGTAAAATGTATTTCCTGTTGCTGGGAACAAAAACCCCCTCACGTCGCATCTAAGTCTGTTGCTTGATAATGGTGCTTTCTTAGGAATGAATTATGCTTAAATGAAGAGAACTGCCAGCATATAAAACGCAAGGTTCAGAACCCTGAGTCTGAACTCAGCCCCTCTGTAGAGCCTCCTTATCACCTCTGTTTAATGAGATTGTGCTCTGTTATAGAAGTTCCTTCTAGCTCAGTTGCTTTGATGTAGTACCCAAATTTTGGTCTGTAAGATTGACTTAATTAGTAATAATTTTTAAATACACAGAACATTGAACAAAGTATAACACAAAGAAGATGTGATTTGAGGATTGTATAATCATAAAGTCCTGAGAACACTTAAATAAAAGATCTTAAATGGATCTCAGGTCTTCTTTTTCCTGTATCATCTAGAGGTGAACAAACTTTTTTTAAAAAAGAGCCGGACAATAAATATTCTAGGCTTTATGGGCCATAAAGTCTCTTGGAGCTACTCATTGTTACAGTTTTAGAGCAGAAGCAGCCATCGATAGAAAATAGTAAATGAATGGGCGTGGCTGTGTTTCAAGAAAACTTGAACCAAAGCTGGCAGCTGCCTGGATTTGGGTTGTAGGGTACCATTTGCTGACCCCTGCTTCTTAACTAAAGTCTTAGCTAAAGACCCCTGCTCTTAACTAAAGAGTATTACACTCTATTTTGCCTATTCATATCTATGAAATAGTGCTTGAAGACTTAGAATTCTTATTAATCGTTTCTGGGGTTCATGTGCCACATGGACAGAGAAACTTAGCTTATATCAAATCATCTATATAAAGTATTTTGTAAGTGAAATATTACTTGAATCCTTTCAGATGTTACAAGTTTTTTTTTTTCTTGAGTCATGCTAATAGATGGTTCAATACATGAATGAGTCCCATGCTGAAATGCTTTAGGACTTCAGTATACCCTGAATTTTGATTGCTCTTTGTACTGTAATAGGGCTTATTCCGTGGAAGAGAGGGAAGACCAGATTGATAGACTGGACTTTATCCGAAACCAGATGAACCTTTTAACACTGGATGTTAAGAGAAAAATCAAGGAGGTTACTGAGGAGGTGGCAAACAAAGTGGGTAACAGCAGCTTCGTGATGAAAATTATTTGGGTGGAAATTATTTTTGATAATGCTAAAAATGTTATTCTTTTTCCTTTAAAAGAATGTTTTAGGATTTTTCAATTTAATTTTTTTGAGTAATTGATAATCTTAATCTAACTCTGAATTTTTCATATTTTCAGGTTTCACATGCAATGACAGATGAAATTTGTCGACTGTCTGCTTTGGTCAATGAATTTTGTTCAGAATTTCATCCTACTCCAGATGTACTAAAAATATATAAAAGTGTAAGTTAAAATACAGTTAACATTATTCAGAGACAGTTTCTTCTTCTATACCCTCATTTATTTTATTTAATGGTTTGTCATTTTAGTGTCTTCATGGCAATCAGTACAAAATGACACTGTTATATCTCTTGTGCCCTCTTGTAATAAATACATCTTGTATAAAAAGTACATAGAAAATTTATACTTAGAATGAGATTAAGATCATTTTAGGACCAGACACAGTGGCTCATGCCTGTAATCTGAACACTTTGGGAGTCGGAGGCGGAAGATCACTTGGGCCCAGGAGTTCGAGACCAGTCTGGGCAGCATAGTAAAACCTCTAATCTACAAAAAATGAAGTTAGCTGAGCGTGGTGGCACGTTCCTATAGTACCAGTTACTCGGGAGTCTGAGGCAGGAGGATCACTTGAGCCCAGGAGGTTGAGGCTGTGGTGAGTCAAGATCAAAGGTCTCCAGCCTGGGCAACAAAGCAAGACCTGTCTCCAAAAAAAAAGAATCAAAAAGACCATTTTAGCATTTATTGCATTTTTTATGTCTTTGTAAAAACTACATGCTTTCTGGACAAAAATAATATGGATATTTACCATTGTTAACAGGAATTAAATAAGCACATAGAGGACAGGATGGGAAGAAAGTTGGCTGATCGATGCACCGATGAAGTAAATGCCTTAGTGCTTCAGTCCCAGGAAGAAGTTATTGGTAATATTTATGGCTACAAGGTTGTTTCTGGTTTCTTTTTTCATTCATACATAACTCTGGTAAAGAGCTTATTTTCCTTTAGGCATTCCATTGAAGGTAAAACATTTACTGTTCTTTCTTAAAATAAGTGTTGTAATTTTGTTCTTTCTAGAAAGTTTGAAGCCATTACTTCCAGCTGGTATACAGGATAAACTACATACACTGATCTCTTGCAAGAAATTTGATCTCAATTATAATCTAAATTACCACAAGTTATGCTCAGATTTTCAAGAGGATATTGTATTTCGTTTTTCCCTGGGCTGGTCTTCCCTTGTATATCGGTTTTTGGGCCCTAGAAATGCTCAAAGAGTGCTTCTAGGATTATCAGAGCCTATCTTTCAGGTATGTATCTTTGAATCTACGAGTTAAGACTCTCCTTTATTATTTTATGTGATTTTTCTGTAATAAAACTAGCTTTACAAAATCTGCATGTTTAAAAGCTAGTAGTCTCTTAGAGCTGTTTCTGAGGTAGATACTTAGTTTGAGCATCCCTAATCTGAAACTCCTTAAAGGTCCAAAATCAAAAACTTTTGAGTACGATGACACCACAGATGGAAAATTCCACAGAACACCTCGTGAGAGGTCATAGTAAAAATGCAGGCACACAACACACAGTTTATTCAGTGTCCTCAGGGGAAAAAAGACTTAAGCTGCCATATATCTTTTCCACACATGTCTGAATTCCCCCACACAAGCACACCTATGAAGGGTACTAAAATGGTACATGTCCAGGCCCAGTGTGCCAACAGCAGGCTCCTCATGGTACCCCACATGGGGCCAAGACCTTTGTGCGTCACTCAGTATGGGCTTTTTACTCTCTTTTCTCTGGTGTAAAGATACTGTTTACAATGATTTTTTTGTTTTTTTGGGGGGTAGGGTGGGTGGAGACAGAGTCTCCCTCTGTGGCTCAGGCTGGAGTACAGTGGCACAATCTTGACTCACTGCAACCTCCACCTCCCGGGTTCAAGCAGTTCTCCCTCAGCCTCCTGAGAAGCTGAGATTACAGGTGCCCACCACCATGCCCAGCTAATTTTTGTGTTTTTAGTAGAGATGGGATTTTCACCGTGTTGCCCAGGCTGGTCTCAAACTCCTGGCCTCAAGTGATCCACCTGCCTCAGCCTCCCAAAGTGCTGGGATTACAGGCATGAGGCACCCCACCTAGCCTGTTTAAAATGTTTAAAAGGCCTGCAGATACCCTTGTGGGTAACACTGATAAGAAAAAGAAGAGACATTTATTTTTATTTATAGCACAAAAATTTAAGCTGTTGGAAAAACTGCACGACAGTATAAGTGAGAAACTTCTTTTTTTTTTTATTTTTATTTTTATTTTTTTTAAATTTTTTTAAAGATGGGGTTTCACCATGATGGCCAGGCTGGTCTTGAACTCCTGACCTCAGGTGATCCACCCACCTCGGCCTCCCGAAGTGCTAGGATTACAGGCGTGAGCCACCGCGCCCGGCCTAAGTGAGAAACTTCTTACAGAAGAATGGTGTTGGAATGAGCACTATATATGACCTAAAAGAACAGCTTTCCTAAACAGATGACATTCCATGCTTAAAGTGATGAACAGAAGTTAATGAAAAAAAACCAAAAACAGTACAGAAAGTTGATAGTGAAGATCTTGATCGTGTATTGAAAGAGTGGCTCCATCCATCAGCATTGCAGTGAACACGTGCCACTTAAGGCCATGCTGATCAGGAAAAAAGCAAAGATCTATGAAAATGAACTGAAAATCAGAGGGAACTGTGAATATTCAGTAGGCTGGTTAGAGAAATTTAAGATAAGATAGCATTAACTTTTTAAAAGGTATGTGATGGTAAAGCATCTTGATCACAAAGCAGCGGAGAAATTTGCTGATGAATTTGCCAGGATTGTCTCTGATGAAAATCTGACTCCAGAACCAGTCTTTAATGCCGATGAAACATCACTGTTTTGCCATTATTGACCGAGAAAGACGCTGACTACAGCTGAGGAGGCAAACCCCTACAGGAAGTGAGAATGCAAAGAACAGAATAACTGCTGGGCTGTGCTAATGCAGCAGGCATAAATGTGAACTTAACTGTGGTAGGCAAAAGCTCGCGTCCTCACTGTTTTAAAGGAATGAATTTCTTTTTTTTTTTTTGGAGATAGAGTCTCGCTGTATTGCCAGGCGCCAGGCTGGAGCATAGTGGTACAATCTTGGCCCACTGCAGCCTCCACCTCACAGGTTCAATCAGTTCTCCTGCCTCAGCCTCCCAAGTAGCTGGGACTACAGGCGCACGCCACCACGCCCAGCTACTTTTTGTATTTTTCAGTATAGACGGGGTTTCACCATGCTGGCTAGGATGGTCTCGATCTGCTGACCTCGTGATCCACCCGCCTTGGCCTCCCAAAGTGCTGGTATTACAGGGGTGAGCCACCGCCCAGCCTAGGAATGAATTTCTTACTGGTCCTTATTGTACTAACAAAAAGGCATGGATCCCTGGGGGACATCTTTTCTGATTGGTTTCACAAACATTTTATACCAGCAACTCTTGTGTACTTGCAGGGAGGCTAGGCCAGGTGATGACTGCAAGATTTTGTGATTCTTTGATAACTATTTTGCTTATCCTCCAGCTGAAATTCTCATTTCAAAAATAGTGTTTCATTATTTCAACCTTGTGACCAGGGTGTTCTAAGATGAGTGAGGAGTAACTGTAAAAACATCTTCTTGGGCAGCATGCTAGCAGCAGTGAACTGCATGGGTGTGGAAGATTTTCAGAAGGAGTTTAGGATAAAGGATGCTGTATATACCAGCACTTGGAACACAGTGACTCAGTTGTGTATGCCTGCAGCCTCTGCCTGTGACTACATTTAGTGATGATGAGGAGCAAATGCGTGACTTTGAAGTATGTCAAGTGAGAAAAAAATGATGTCTGACCTCCTTACTTATGCAAAAAATAATATCTTCAGAGTCCAGCCGTAAACTGGAAGAAGAGCATATCAAAGAAGTGTTTAACATTGATAATGAGGCTTCAGTTGCTTATTCATTAACTGATTTTAACTGATAGCAGAAGAGCTAAAATGCTTCTAAAGCAAGGTGATTATGATGATGGTGATAATGAAGATGATGTCATTAACTCTGCACCTATAGGCAGCATGGTGATGGGCTGACTGAAGCACTAGAGCAGTGTGCATTCTTAACAGAACAAGAAATAGTTTTATAAAATCAAGGAGAGACTTCCTCAAAAACCATTGTTAAGGAGGCAAGTAGGTGGTACTGCAGGAAACATTTTCAAAGGCTATTCAGCAGAATGTCTTCTTATGCCTACAGAACCTACTTCTTGGTCCCTCAGCTGCTTCTGACATTTCTTCTCACCTAACAAAGTACAGTGTACAGTAAGTTTTTAATCAGAACAGCATTGTAAGAGCCAATGCAGCAGACGGAAAGCCTGTCATCGTTGCTGTTTAACAGCTGGTACCGGGGTTCTGGTGATGCAGCTGTTCTTAGTTTGAATATGTTATTTTTTCACTATTAATAATGGTGTGTCTTATATTTTTACTGTTAAGCTCCTCTGTGTGAATACGTGTAAGAAAATGATTGCTTGTCAGTAGCATATAAATTCCATCAAGGATGATAGTGATGCCAAACAGCCACAGTGTTCACATGGGTGGCTGACATAGCAACACTGTTTTCTAATGAGTCGGTATACACAACCTTTGTTTCATGCACAAAATGATTTGAACATTGGATAAAATTGCCTCAGACTATGCAGATAAGGTGTATAAAACAAGTGAATTTTATGTTTAGATTTGGGTGCCATCCTCAAGATAGCTTGATATATCTATGAAAATATTCAGAAGTCCTAAAAAATCTGAAATCTGAAAGACGTCTGGTCCCAGGCATTCCGAATGAGGGGCACTCGGCCTGTGGGGTGCGTAAGGGAAAGCCAGTTCTCGAGCTCCCGTCCAGCACTGTTGTGGTGCTGCCTTCAGTTTTGAAAATTTTCTGTTTTCTTAAAAGATTTGGTTTTCACATTTCAAATAAGAATAAATACAAGCGTTTTAAAAGAAAAAGCTTTAAAAATTTATCAATTCAGTAATTTTTTAGAAAATTTGTGAAATTGTAAAACCATCACCACAATTCAGTTTTAGAACATGTTTATCACCCCAAAGCCTTTTTACTCATTTGTAGCCGGTCATGATTTCCACCTCTAGCCCACCACTAATCTGTCTTCTGTTTATGGATTTGTCCTTTCTGGACATTTCCTATAAATGCACTTGTATAAAATGTGGCCTTATGTGGCTGATTTCTTTCACTTAGTATAATGTTTTCAAGGTTTATCATCATGGCATCAGTGTTGTAGGATGTATCAGTACTTCGTTTCTTGTTTCGGCTGAGGAATATTCCATTATAGATACAACACTCTCCATTAGTTGGTGGACATTAGGGTAGTTTGTACTTCCTGGCTCTTATGAATAATGCTGCTGTAAAGATTCATGTACATGTTTTTTATGTGGACATGTGTTTTCATTTCTCTTGAGTATCTACCTAGGTTCTAGTGGGTATAGAGTAGTATTTCATTGCAGGTTTGATTTGCATTTCCCTAATGACCGATGAATTTAAACATCTTTTTGTGTGCTAACTAGCCATTTGTGTATTTTCTTTTGTGAAATGTCTAGTCAAAGCTTTTACCTATTTTTAAATTATTTGGGTCCTGTAGGGTTGCAGGATTTCTTTGCATATTCTGAAGTCCTTTCTCACGTATATGATTTCCCAATGTTTTTTATTTGTTGTTTTATTTTTTGAGACAGGGACTTGCTCTGCCCTGGCTGGAGTATGGTGGTGTGATCACAGTTCACTGCAGCCTCTGTGTCCAAGGAGCTGGGGCCACAGCATGTGCCACCACACCTAGCTAACTTAAAAAAAAGTTTTGTAGACACAGGGTCTCACTGCTGCGCAGGCTAGTTTCAAACTCCTGGTCCCAAGCTATCGTCCTGCCGTGGCCTCTGAAAGTGCTGGGACTACGGGCATAAGCCACTGCGCTCAGCCCCAAATATTTCTCTGTCTGTGGCTGTGCATTTTGAGGTTTAGTAAGTTTTTATTTTGAAGTCCTTTTTTTAGTTTATCTTTTGTTGTTTCAAGGAATGTGCTTTTGTTGTTAGCTGTTTTAAAACTTAGTTTGTTCCTCTTGAGAATTGAGGGTCTTCTGTTACATTTAGACCCCACTATATGTTACGAAAATTTATTATTGTTCATATCACTGGTCTATATTGTAGACAAAAATTTTCAAATTATTTTCTACATATGTGTGTGGTATCCTCTTCATTTAGGGTGATTTTTTTCTCCTGTAGATTTGCTGCTGTGCTTGTAAAGAGTGTTATAAAGGTAGCTTTAATTTGTGGTTGTTTAAGTGTAATGACCTTTTTGTTTTTGGCAGCTCCCTAGATCTTTAGCTTCTACTCCCACTGCTCCTCCCAGTCCAGCAGTGCCAGATAATGCATCACAGGAGGAACTCATGATTACATTAGTAACGGCACTGGCTTCTCTTACATCTAGAACTTCTGTGGGCATCATTATTGTTGGAGGAGTGGTAAGAAACATTTTAGTATAATTAAAATGGAAACATTTGCAGGGCTGCCTATTAGATCACAAAAGAAAAGGTATATGGTGTTCTGTTTATAGGATCTGTAAATAATAGGAAAATTTGCAGATTAAAAGTAGTGAATTATCACAAGTCTTATCTTAAATTTTTTAAAATACATCTTACATCTTTAGGAATGAACCGTCACCAACTAGCTGGTCTTTAATACTTCCTAAGCATTTTCACATCACGGCAAACAAAGAAACATTTGTGCTGCATTGGGTAATAAGAAAACCCCGGGGTTTTCTTATTGATCTAGCCTTCTCTGAATATCAAGGGGATCTGTCTTAAGTATTAAATATTGTTTTTAGTAGTAGTTCTTACTTGTTTTTAAAAAATATTTATGTCATTAACAGCATAGATATACTTGTTTTGGTTTTTGAAAGGTCTGACCTAAAATACTTAACACTGTTTAATTTTTGAGATTGAATCGGTTTGTCAGCTTTGGTAGCTTACAAAGCTCTTGATTATTTGTGTGCTGATCCCTTTTAAGCCTGATTGATTTTGGTTAACTTCACATTTTCTCAGAGAAGGAATATACATTTTTAGAAAATGTATCTAACTCAAAGATCTATAGGGAACTAAAATGCTTTTAAATATTCTCTCCAAAGTGGTGTTTTTCCTTCTCAGACTAAGCTGTTACTTTATCTTACAGATTTGGAAAACTATAGGCTGGAAGCTCGTATCTGTTTCATTAACTATGTATGGAGCTTTGTATCTTTACGAAAGGCTGTCCTGGACCACCCATGCCAAGGAGAGAGCCTTTAAACAGCAATTTGTAAACTATGCAACTGAAAAACTGAAGATGATTGTTAGCGCCACAAGTGCAAACTGCAGCCACCAAGTAAAGCAGTAAGTTGAAAGGTGTATCTTGGTTATAAAAAAAAACTGACTGAAATATGACATACAGAAAATGCACAGAATAAGTGTATTGCTCAAAGAATTATCACGAAATGAACACGTTTCGTGATCTTCACCAATGAGAAAATAGAACAATACTAGACCTCACTGCTGCCCTCTCTCTCCTAATCACTATTTTTCTTTCCATTCTCCTGGTAAATTAGGTTTAAGTAGATAGGAACTTTAAAGAAGTCTGTAGGGGTTTAAAAAGATAGTTCTTACTTTTTTGTTTTTGTTTTTTTCAGAGATAAGAGTCTCTTGTCGCCCAGGCTGGAGGGCAGTGGTGTAATCATGGCTCACTGCAGCCTGGAATCTTGGACTTGAGTAATCTTACTGCCTCATCCTCCCGTGTGTCTGGGACCACATGTGTGCACCACTACACCTGACTAATTAAAAAAAATGTACTGTGTTACCCAGGTTGGTCTCGACCTCCTGGGCTCAAGTGATCCCCCCCTCCTGAAGCCTCCTGAGTAGCTGGGATTATAGGCATGAGCCACCATGCCCAACTCAAAAGATAGTTCTGCAGCAGATGTATTCTGAATTTATGGACCTGACCAGACAAGGTGGCTCACACCTATAATCCTAGCACGTTGGCAGCCGAGGCAGGTGGATCACTTGAGGTTGGGAATTCAAGAACAGCTGGGCCAATGTGGTGAAACCCCGTCTCTACGAAAAATACAGAAATTAGCTGGGTGTGGTAGCACCTGCCTGTAATCTCAGCTTGTTGGGAGGCTGAGGGATAAGAATCGCTTGATCCTGGGAGGCAGAGGTTACAGTGAGCCAAGATTGCATCACTGCACTCCAGCCTGGGTGGCAGAGTGAGACTATGTCCCCAAAATAAATAATTGCCCTTAAGAGACTTGTGATTTTTGTTTGTTTTGAGATGGAGTCTCGCTCTGTTGCCCAGGCTGGAGCACGGTGGTGTGATCTCGGCTCACTGCAACCTCTGCCTCCCGGGTTCAAGCGATTCTCCTGCCTCAGCCTCCTGAGTAGCTGGGACTACAGGCGTACACCACCACACCTGGCTAACGTTTTTTGTGTGTGTGTATTTTTAGTAGAGATAGGGTTTTACCATGTTGGCCAGGCTGATCTCGAACTCCTGACCTCAAGTGATCCATTCACCTTGGCATCCCACAGTGTTGGGATTACAGGCATGAGCCACTGTGCCTGGCCAGATCCTTCTGGTTTCTTAATAAAGAAAACTGAATGAATAGAAAGGTAGATGGCCGAGACGTCTCAGAAAACTGAATGAATTCTTAGCATTTAACGAAAGAACTTTATGGTAGACATACTCCTGATTTTTTGGTGAATGTAGTTTTGCTCTTGCAGTTCCAATTTATAAGTTAAATGCTATTTTAATTTTAGATCTCAGAAGAATTTTATTATAACATACACCTAAGTCTACCTGGTTTCTGCTTTTTTGAAACTTAAATATTTGTTTCATTCATGTGGTAAAAATACATAGAACTCCAGTTGAGTCAAAGTATACTGTCCTGTATTTAGATGCCTCTGAGAGCAGAATTTAAAAATTCTTTGAGTTCAAGATAACTTCAGTTTAATGAAAGTAACATTTACATAATTATAATACAATGTGAGAGTCATAAGAAATATAAGAAAAGAAACTTATCATAAGGCAAGGCTTTACAGGTTACTTAAATCCTGAAGGTTAGTAGATCAGTAAAGGTTTCCTAGAGAAGATATATAGCATATGAGATCTGAACATTCAGCATGCGGATGGAGACAACCCAGGTGCAGAGCAAGGTCAGAGGAAAGGAATGTGTTCACGGACGTGAAGAGAAGAATTTCAGTGTGGCAGATGTGTATATCAGCTGTGTACATCCATGTATAGACTTCGCAGCAGAAGGTGGCCTTGTCTATATGTGTAGATTGGGGTTTGGGTAACTAGGAATTCTGAGTGATGTCATCAACACTTAGCTGTGGAACAAATAGCTTTGCAGTAGTGTATGAAATTGTTTAGACTCAGGAGACAGGAATTTCTGGGACAGTAAACTGCTTCAGATACAAAATCAAAGTCTGAACTAACAGTTAATAATTGTAGAGAATGAATACCAGGAGACCACAAATTTGAGGAATTTATTTATTCATTCATTCATTCATTCATTGACCACAATTTTTGAGCCTCTATTTTATATGGTAGTTTTAATTTTACATTATATTAAGGATGAGTTTTTAATTAAGATAATTTGACTTCTGAAGAAATCAACTGAAATTCATGTAAATAAAAACAAAGTTAATGTAGTTTCCATGCATTGATTATCAAACATTTATTAATTTCCTCCCATGGAGCAATTCACACTAGGGGTTATGGGAATTAAAAACTTGACTTGATCCTCCTTCTTAGAAGACTTTGCACGTTAGTGGAGGCAACTTCAAATAATTTCTCCGTTAAAATATACTAAGTAAATATTAAATATTTAACAAAATATTAAAAGAATGAAGCATGCTTCACCTGTCTAATACTGGTGGAATGGGATTTGGTGGAATGGGAAGAGGTATGCTCCCATTTGAAAAATATAAACGTAATGTTTGTGAAGGTTAATGTATTAACTAGCTCTCAAATTAAATAGAACCCTTTGATTCTAGATATATGGTTACATTTTGCTTGAATATAAAGTGGTTTTGCCTGTGTCACAAAAGTTCGTGGAGTTTTTCCTGTTCTTGATAATGTCTTAATTTTCATTGGGCAGGGGACCAGGCATGAGTAAGGTGTATGGCACTGCGGAAGAAATGCACCTGGCCTTTGTCTTTATGTAGCTTATTTATGTTCTCAGTCATATAGCAGAGGTAATATCGTCTCTTGAGCCAGGAAAAAATTCAGCCCACTAGTGCCATACCTTCCCTCTTAGCATTCTTAGTGTCCTGATTCCCTGTAATTTAGAATTTTTAAAAAACTTGTGTTCTCCTTTTTATGTGAGCTTTAAATTAAAGGTTACTCATTTTTGAAGACATTTATGACTGCTTCTGAATTTTTATTTTAAGACAAATGGCTACCACTTTTGCTCGCCTGTGCCAACAAGTTGATATTACTCAAAGACAACTGGAAGAAGAAATTGCTAGATTACCCAAAGAAATAGATCAGTTGGAGAAAATACAAAACAATTCAAAGCTCTTAAGGTATTTAAACCTTTTTTCTCAATAATTTGAACATTTACTGGTCTCATTACCAAAATATGTAAAATTACTAATGAATTTGTATTCATACCTAATGGCTTTTTGTGTTGGTTTAAATGAAAATCGTCCATATTTAATTCCATATGTTTTGTAGTTTCAACGAAGATTAGTTTCAACAAGAAAACAAATCTGAATTGAAAAGAACTTTATAGATCCAAACTTACTCTTCATTAGGCTGTATTATATACTAGTCCCTTTAATTATAGAACAAAGTTGTACAATTAAAAGTGAGATTTTAGTTGTGTATGTCGAAGACCCATAACTTTGGTTTTCATGGGGGACCACTGATTGGGTATACTTAAATCATAAAACAAAAGTCAGATTTCCTGATAAAATGTGGATTTCTGGTTTGATGTGATTCATTATGGAATATTTGGGGTCTAATTAAATTTGCTTTTGGGACAAGACGGAAAGTTCACCAATTAGGTCTATAGTTGGGAATTCTCACTCAGTGCTTGAGAACTTACTTTGAGCTTTCTTACTTTCACTTCTTACCCATGAGCTGGCTTGTCAGAATGTCTTTGAAGAACCGTGAAACCTCATTTAGTCTCTGCTGTTACTTCTAGGACACGTACTACACAAAATTGCCGGTGTAAGAACAGCTTGGTAGTCAGCGTTTACAAATTGAAGGAACTGTCTGTGTTGTGGATTTGGGGGCATGTACTTAAAGCACCCATAGTAGTGATTATCCGTAGTGTCTTCATCAGACCAACACACATGTTCATTGCACTTTAGTTTCAAAATCTCTGGAAAAGATGACTGCTTATCACTTCGATTGTCCAACCTCACCCACCCATGTGAATTTTATGTATTCAATTGCTCCTATTTTAAGTTAGATCATCCCAAATATACCTCTCAAATTTGGCAAAACTGTGCCATAGAAATTGGTTGTCTTTACCTAGGTTAAGTGTTTGTGTTTTTTTGGTTTTGATTTATTCAGCTTTTGAAAGATGAATACCTAGGTAAGTTTTTAAGTAGTATTTCATTTTTTGGCCTGCTAATTAATCATTTTTCTTATAGAAAAAAGTTTTTTAAAATTACCATAATATTTGGAATCTCCATTTTTTACTAGATTAGGACCAGCCATTTGGATAGAATTTAACTTGCTAATGCTGCAGGAGAGCTACCTCAATACATACATACAGTAGAGTTCAGAACTTATGTACTCTTCACTTGTATGACCTGAAGCATATCACGCATGAACAAAGTAAAACAAGACCCCTTCCCCTTCTCCATGATGGGGAGAGCCCACTCAGTGAGTGTGTGCCCTGGCATCGTGTGAGAATGGGAAACGAGTCTGTTTCTCTGTCAGTTTTAGTTTCGATTTTCCTGTCTTGTGGGCATTTGGCTGCATCAGAGATAAATCTAGTGTTCAAAGGAAATCTTTTTGGTATGCCATTGCCATCTGTAACATCTAGTTTCCTTGCATGTCCATGAGAAACACTGTACTTTATGCATTATGTGAAGGGAATGCGCAAGCACAGTCATGACTGTATGTAACAGGATGTAACTCCCGTGCGAGGTGATATGATTCCACTGTCTAGTATGCTCTTCGTTGTTTATTATTAAAGTTTTTGTCTTTTCACAATGGATGGAATGCATCTTTCTCCTTGACCTTTGTGGTAATTAGATTGGTGGGTTTTGTTTTTTGTTTTTTTAATTAGAAATAAAGCTGTTCAACTTGAAAATGAGCTGGAGAATTTTACTAAGCAGTTTCTCCCTTCAAGCAATGAAGAATCCTAACAACAGAGATTGCTTTGGTGACCACGATAGGAGGAAACGAAACTTGTAAGATTGGGACAGTTATTTTTATGAAATGACTTTAAATATGAATTGTACTAACTGTACCTAAATAGCAAAGCCCTGTCTAGATTCTGATAATGATCTATCTCAGGGTATTTGTATTTTGGAGAGTGTTATGTCCTTAGTTTTAATTTTGGGTAAAGAAAAGGCTTAAATCATGAATTAGTTACAAGCAACAATACCAACTTATGTGACCCCTGAGGGGTGGGGCTGTGAGCTCTTAATTTGTTTTTGATTCTGAAAAACTCTGCTTCCTGGCATCCAGGAGTTAGAGATTGAGCCTTTCTTCATCTTCTTTCTCAAAACTAGTTTTTGATGCTATCTTTCATGGGAATAGTCACTTTTTAATTTTATTTAATAAACTGCATTGCCGGAATCACCAAGGAGTATGGAATGTTCTTGAGTGTATTATTTCTGCAAGTTATAGTCACTTTGCTGTCATGGCAGGTATGTGAACCACTAATAAATATGCTGTTTTTACTTTTTATTACCATTAAAACTGATGTAAAACAGAATAAAGGCTTGTTATAGTCACTTATAAGTATCTGGGTCTAAATAATTTCCTTAGTTGTTTCTAAAGAAACATTTTCAGCTTTGCTCCAGTTACGATTCCAGTAAGAAAAGCTTTCTTAGCTCAATTTCAGGAATAAAGTTTGAAGAGAGAAAAATACCCAAAGATAGGTCTGAATTTTGAATGATAACAGTGATGTTTTTAAAAAGCTGTTCTTCAGGAGGTATTTGCCTAGGATATTGCTGGATTATACCCCATTGGAGGCTTTTACTTTTATTTGTATGAATTTTTCAGGGTTTCATTAAAAATTATTACTGTATTTTTTACCTTAATAAAAGGTTATGGGTTCAAGTATCTTTCTATATTAAAAAGTGATTCAGTCTGTACACATGTAAATTACACCTAGCAGAGGTTCTGTTGACTTTCTTCCCCAATGTGGAAGAGCTCAATTTTGCCACAATTTGCATATTTATTTCAGTATTTCTGATCCATAAATGTAACATTTACAAAATTCTCCCTTGAGCTGGTGGAAATGCCTCATTAGTTTCCTCTTTAATGAATCAAATACCGTCTTTAACTGGTGTTAAAAAAAAATTGACACTCAGATGGAATGGAAATGTACTAAATGACACCACTCTAGGAATTTGCTAGGCCAAATACAGGACTACCAGATAAGTATCACCTGGACGCTGGTTAGAAATCCACAGTCCCGGGGAACACGGTACATTTGGCCACGGGTAGCTTATGCTTCCTTTTCTAGACGCCATTCAGCTGTTTTACAGCAGGTGCAACTCTATTTTTCAAGATAGCTTCAAGAGAAGATAACACTAGGCCACTGAAGCCTTTCAAAAATGTATTTTAATACAAACTGATACTAGAATGCAGCATACTAATGGAAATTAATTTTGGTTTTTAGCTTTTATTACTGTTTTATAACCCAAGAAATGGCACAGGCCACAAAACGTGGGATTAGGTAACAGATACAACGTGGAAAAACAGCCTCCGAAATCTCGTACTGCTAATCGAGGTTACAAAGCTCAAGGCCGTAACCTTTATGCGAAAGTACTTAAACTTGAAAATTCTTAATGGTTTGGTGTCACCTCATGAGTATAGTTCAGTGCTTCTCAAAGCTTGGTCCTGGGTCATCAACATTACTTCTTTTTCTTTTTGAGACAGTTCTCTCTCTGTCACCCAGGATGGAGTGCAGTGGCGTGATCATGGCTCACTACAGCCTTGACCTCTCAGGTTCAGGTGATCCTCCCACGTCAGCCTCCCGGGTAGCTGGGACTACAGGTACATGCCACCACGCCTGGCCAGTTATTTGTAGAGACGTGGTTTCCCTATGTTGTGCAGACTGGTCTTGAACTCACAGGCTCCAGTGAGCCTTTTACCTTAGCCTCCCAAAGCGCTGAGATTACAGGCGTGAGCCACCACACATAGCCCTCTCAGCTTCAAACTTACAAGAAGTGTGGATTCTTGGGTCTGAACTCAGCGTATGGAGTCAGGCCGTAGGTTGGGCCCAGCAATCTGTGGTTGAACAAGCCACCCGGGTGTTTCTGATACTCATTAAAGTTGGGGTGCCACTGGTACGGCAGGTTCGGTATGGCACTTCTCCATCACTTGTTCTGAGTAGTTCTGCCTGATCAATTGTGAAAACATAATGAACGCTGGAAGTGGAACAGTGAAATAATGAAACTCTTAATGCCTGGAAGTGTATGCACCTGTACTAAGCCCATGAATTATACAGAAATTAAGTAACTAGGAATGATGTACTTCAGTTACTGAACATATGCCTGTTTTTTAAAAAATCTTGTTTTTTTTTTTTTTTTAATTTTTATTATACTTTAAGTTGTGGGGTACCTGTGCAGAATGTGCAGGTGTGTTACACAGGTATACATGTGCAGAATGTGCAGGTTTGTTACACAGGTATACACACACCATGCTGGTTTGTTGCATCCATCACTCCGTCATCTCCATTAATATTTCTCCTAATGCCATCCCTCCCCAATCCCCCCGCCCCCTACAGGCCCCGGGGTGTGATGCTCCCCTCCCTGTGTCCGTGTGTTCTCATTGTCCAGCACCCACTTATGAGTGAGAACATGTGGTGTTTGGTTTTCTGTTCCTGTGTCAAGTTTGCTGAGAATGATGGTTTATAGTTTTATCCACGTCCTTGCAAAGGACATGAACTCACCCTTTTTATGGCTGCATAGTATTCCATGGTGTATATGTGCCACATTTTCTTTATCCAGTCTATCGCTGATGGACATTTGGGTTGATTCCAAGTCTTCGCTATTGTGAGCAGTGCTGCAGTAAACATACGTGTGCATATGTCTTTATAACAGAATGATTTATAATCCTTTGGGTATACACCCCGTAATGGGTTTGCTGGGTCAAATGGTATTTCTAGTTGTAGATCGCCACGCTGTCTTCCACAATGGTTGAACTAATTTACACTCCTACCAACAGTGTAAGTGTTCTCATTTCTCCACATCCTCTCCAGCATGATTTTTTAATGATTGTCATTCTAACTGGCGTGAGATGGTATCTCAATGTAGTTTTGATTTGCATTTCTCTAATGACTAGTGACGATAAGCTTTTTCTCATGTTTGTTGGCTACATAAATGTCTTCTTTTGAGAAGTGTCTGTTCATATCCTTTGCCTACTTTTTGATGGAGTTGTTTTTTCCTTGCGAATTTAAGTTCCCTGTAGATTCTGGATATTAGCCCTTTGTCAGATGGGTAGATTGCAGAATTTTCTCGCAGTCTTTAAGTTGCCTGTTCACTCTGATGATGGTGCAGAAGCTCTTTAATTATACCATTTGTCAGTTTTGGCTTTTGTTGCCATTGCTTTTGGTGTTTTAGTCATGAAGTCTTTGCCTACGCCTATGTCCTGAATGATACTGCCTAGGTTTTCTTCTAGGGTTTTTATGGCATTAGGTCTTATGTTTAAATCTTCAACCCATCTGGAGTTAATTTTTGTATAAGGTGTAAGGAAGGGATCTAGTTTCTGCATACGGGTAGCCAGTTTTCCCAACACCATTTATTGAATAGGGAATTATTTCCCCCATTGCTTGTTTTTAAAAGGTTTGCCAATGATCAGATGGTTATAGTTGCGTGGTGTTATTTCTCAGGCCTCTCTTCTGTTCCATTGGTCTATATCTCTATTTTGGTACCAGTACCATGGTGTTTGATTTCTGTAGCTTTGTAGTATAGTTTGAAGTCAGGTAATGTGATGTCTCCAGCTTTTTTTTTTTTGCTTAGGATTGTTGGCTATTCGGGCTCTTTTTTGGTTCCATATGAAGTTTAAGGTGGTTTTTTCCAATTCTGGGAAGAAAATCATTAGTAGCTTGATGGGAGTAGCGTTGAATCTATAAATTCCTTTGGGCAGTATGGCCATTTTCATGATACTGATTTTTCCTAATCATGAGCATGGAATGTTTTTCCATCTGATTGTGTCCTCTCTTATTTCCTTGAGCAGTGGCTTGTAGTTCTCCTTGAAGGTCCATAACATCCCTTGTTAGTTGCATTCCTAGGTATTTTGTTCTCTTTGTAGCAGTTGTGAATGGGAGTTCACTCATGATTTGGCTGTTTGTCTCTTACTGGTGTATAGGAATGCTTGTGATTTTTGCACATTGGTTTTCTGTCCTGAGACTTTGCTGAAGTCGCTTATCAGCTTAAGGAAAGTTTGGGCTGAGACCATGGGGTCTTTTAAATATACAATCATGTCATCTGCAAATAGAGACAATTTGACTTCCTCTTTTTCTAACTGAATACTCTATTTCTTTCTCTTGCCTGACTGCCCTGGCCAGAACTTCCAGTACTATGTTGTATAGGAGTGGTGAGAGAGGGCATCTTTGTCTTGTGCTGGTTTTCAAAGGAATGCTGCCAGTTTTTGCCCATTCAGTATGATATTGGCTGTGGGTTTGTCATAAATAGCTCTTATTATTTTGAGGTACATTCCATTGATACCTAGTTTATTGAGAGTTTCTAGCATAAAGGGCTGTTTAATTTTGTCGAAGGCCTTCTCTGCATCTATTGAGATAATCGTAGTTTTTGTCTTCGGTTCTGTGAGTGCATATGCTTGTTTACTTTGTATGTTTGCAGGATTATTTAAACTTTGTATAATCTTTTTACATTAACATTTTTTCAGTATGCAAGCTTGCAAGGTGAAAATAAAACCTGTTTGTCTGATAGTTGACAAATGTACCATTTATACTAGTATTTAGTGAGTTTTAATCTTTCATTCTTAATCACTTTTACATACGTAGGTTATCTTGAGTAGACCTCTTTTGACTGCATTACTGTTGAATTCTTCTGGCCAAGTGGTAGAAGGGTAAGTAAAAGTTACATACACTCGTCATTAGTCTAAGATGCCATACAGCACTATGAGAGGAGCAGTCAAGTTTTCTGCTTTAGACATAACCATTTACAGATAATCAGTACTCTTTACTGGACAACAGAACCAATACTCAAAGTGTCAAAGGGGAGTTTATTCTTGCCCTCTGCTTCAGCCTGTAGTGCTGTGTAACCCTGCATGGACTTGTAAGAAGTTTAAGGGAAAGAAACATTTTATTATACAATAATATTAAACAAGGACAGAAATAACCAGGAAAGCATAATAAACCTTCATGACCCCATTGCCCAGTTTCAAGAATTACCAACTCACAGCCAAAGCTGTTTCATTCATCCTCTCCTAAGGGTATGACGGTGAAAAAACTAGTAACGAATGATAATTCATCAACACCATAAGCAGAATTGCTTATTTAAATTACACAGGCCAGGCTTGTTGGCTCAAGCCTGCAATCCCAGCACTTTAGCTCAAGGTAGGATGGTCCCTTGAAGCCAGGAGTTCGAGACATGCCTGGTTAATAAAGCAAGACTCATCTCCGTAAAAACTTTATAAAAAATTGGCTGGGCATGGTAGTTCATGCCTGTAATCAATCAATCCCAGCACTTTAGGAGGCTGAGGCAGGCAGATCTCTTGAGCCCAGGAATTCAAGACCAACCTGGGCAGCATACACCCTGTCTGTCTCCATAAAAATTGGGCGTACTGGTATGCGCCCATAGTCCCATCTATTCCGGAGGCCGAGGTGGGATGATCGCTTGAGCTGGGGACACAGAGGCTGCAGTAAACCATGATGCCACCACTGCACTCCACCCTGGGTGACAGTGATACTCTTTCCAAAAAAAAGGAAAAGCGTGGTGGGGCATAAAAAATGATAACAGTGAAATCTGGTTAAAAGGACTTTATTGATTGATTACAATATCAATTCACAACATTTTATAAAGCTACTGTACAAAGCTGTGTAAGAAAGAGCTAAGAACAGTTAAATCATAGAAGTCCATAGTAATCTAACATGTTTACCCTTCCCGAAAGACTACGACTGACATTCATGTTCAATTGACCACGAGTATGTACAAATCATTCTAGGTAAAGAAAAACATATTTCAGAATGCTTTAACAGTAAAATAATTTTAATCAGCTTTAAAAACACACTTAGATGTGAATGCCTTTGGATAGGAAAATAGAAAAGCAAGTGTTCAGATGCTTCTTTGAAAAGAAAACAATAGGATAGAGCACCATTGTGTCAAAAGGCTTGAGATATCTACCAAGTGTATCACTGACGTTCTATTAATTAAGAAATAAATAGTATATACGATTTTGTTGAATACATTTAACACCACTTGGAGCATAGCATTTTTCCTCCCATAATGCAGCTTTATCATAACTGTATTTTACGAAATCAGTAACTGGATTGAGGAAAAAAGACGAGATTTTTATCAACATGCAAATATTTGCTAAACACAAGGTGTACCACCAATGTGTGATTAATAAGTTACTTTTTAAAGTGCTAGCTTATTCTACTATAAACCATTTTATTGAGTACCTATTATTATGTAACCAATATTTTAAAATATACACTGACTCTGAGGCAACCCAAAATGAACAATGAAAAGTAAATGTGAAATGTACTTCGTGTTCACATTCTACTAAGTCTAATTTAAAATATAAATTCATTGTGCAACCCATAAGAAAGATGGTCTAACCTGTGGGGTTTTTTTTTTAATTCTAACAGGAGATATCATTTAAAATTTTGCTTTTTCACAACGGCAAAAAAGAATTTGAACATAATATTTAATTTAAAAAAATTAAGCCTGACTCAGACTCCAGAGATTTTAGAAAGAACATCTTCACTGTTGAAATGTTGGCAGGCTCAAATGGGGGACTGCTGAACCAGTTTTCCTAAGTTAAACCAAGAATAAGCCACAAGTATTCAGTTGTGTTACAATTTAGATCTGAGACATTTACATCAAAGCGTATTTCCCTGAACATGTTCACATTTAAAATGCTCAAGACCTTATTGTTAAATCTAAAATATCCAACATTGGAGGAGCTCAGTTAAATAATATTGGCCCAGCATTTTTAAGCAATAATGAAAGTTTCATTTTGTCCCCTTTTAAGTCAAGATCCATTTATCTATTAATAGGTTAAGCTTGAGATTCTGTTAACTTACTCTAAAAGCACCTACATCCATTATTTCCAGGAGACTAGTATCATGGTGCAATTTCTGAGGTCATCTTAGTCTAAAATGCAGGGAATTGCTAACAGGCCCTTTTGCTGTTGAGATATGAAGCCCAAATGTTTGCCTCTGAAGATGGAATTCAATGTGGTACGTATGTATAATCACAAGTAAAAGTTTGAGCTAGGAAGGGACCTTGGATATTCAGTCGAAATCTCAAACAGCATAGCTGTCAAAATGAGGCCTGTCCATTAAAGTGGAGGAGAATCCTTGCTGATAGCAAGAACTGCTTTCTTAAGCACGTTTTTGGGACAATATGCTAAACACCAGAGGGTGATCACATATTTAAAAAAGAATATGTACCTCTAAAATATTATTGCCAGATCTCAAAAAAATACACTTCTTGACATGCTACAGAGTCAACAAATTAACCTTCTGAGGCACATTATGTTTAAATGTTAGCACTTCGGGAGGCTGAGGCTTATGGATCACTTGAGGCCAGGAGTACAAGATCAGCCTGGCCAAAATGGCAAAATCCTGTCTCTACTAAAAATACAAAAATTTGCCAGTCATGGTGGCACATGCCTGTAGTCCCAGCTACTTGGGAGGCTGAGGCACAAGAATTGCTTGAACCCAGGAGGCGGAGGTTGCAGTGGACAAGATCGAGCCACTGTACTCCAGCCTGGGCAGAGTGGGACTCTTTAAAAAAGAAAGAAAAAGAAACACTAACTGCAATATTCTTTTTTTGAGGTGGTATCTCAATCCTGTTGCACAGGCTGGAGTGCAGTGGCACGCTCTTGACTCACTGCAGCCTCCACCTCCCAGGCTGAAGCAACATTCTCCTTCCTCAGCCTGCCAAGCCGCTGGGATGACAGGTACGTGCCACCATGCCCAGCCAATTTTTGTATTTTTAGTAGAGACGGGGGTTTCGCCATGTTGACCAGGCTGGTCTTGAACTCCTGACCTCAGGTGATCCACCCATGTCGGCCTCCCAAAGTGCTAAAATTACCGGCGTGAGCCACTGGTCCTGGCCTGCAATATTCTCGATGATGCAAAATTTTAAAAACTAAATCCAGCCAGATTTTTCAGCCTTGAAAAACTAAGATCCAAACTATTCAACATCTCTGCAAATTATATACTCATTGAATTCAGGAACAATAACAGAATTAAATAATCAATACAACTTAAACTGTAAGTAAACAAATATATTTAGCAAGTGGAGCCCCTCTTACTAAAAGCAAATGTGTAACCAGGAGGGTAACTGTGGTAGTGAGGCTACTTTGTCACCATTTGTTAATGTGTATAATTAGCCACAAGTTTTAAGTAGTAGTTTTTAGTTGCTGAGTAAATAATTACGGGAATTGCTTTAAGCGCTTCATAAACTTTTTATTTTTTTAAATTTCTGGAGACAAAGTTTTGCTCTGTTGTCCAGGCTGGTCTCGAACTCCTGACCTCAAGTGATCCACTTACCTCGGCCTCCCAAAGTGCTGGGATTACAGGTGTGAGCCACTGCACCCACCCAAAAAGTTAATAGAAATCTTAACCAAAATATAAATATACATTCATAACTGCCATCTACAATATTCCGTTTTGGTCCTGTATCTTATTGGCCTGTATCCATTTTTATTCTCCTGTCAGCTGCTTTTAACAAACAAAACTGATACTGAGGTCTTTACAGTTGATGCACATATTAGCACATTCACAATATAAAAATTTACAGGTAAAATTTACAGGTAAAATTTGGGAGTATTTAGGTTAAGGTTTCACATGTTCAAAAGCTAACAAAGACCTATCTGAAAAGTAAGTTACAAAACAATGCCCTTCTATATCAGAATAATCCAAGACTTTACCATCAAGCAAGACTAACAGTCTTCTATTATCAATTTGATTTATTTGTAAAAGAAAATCTAAGAGGAAAAGTATATTTAACTTGGTGGTAGCATTCTAGTAATAGACACATTATTATACCACAGAAGAATTAATATATTTCTCTAACTCCTTCAAGAACTGCTTTAGGAAGGCTTTAAGTGAAATCACTTAAATCTAGACATCTTTCGAAGCAAAACCACTTAGAAACCAGGATTTTGTGCTAAGGAAGGGAAGAAATACTACAAAATAGAACAAAAAGCTTAAAGGTTTCATTTTAAGAAATGTAAAGGCACAGATTTCACATCAATTCAGATTTCATATTATGCAAACATGAAATAAACCGCCATGTTACAACAAATATGTGCTAGCGATTGGTTAGATTTTACACTCCTCACACTGCCTTTCTTATCTAGATGTATACAGATAGCACTGGGAAAGATGTTCAGATGCAAGAACAATCCCAGTGTTTATCAAACTCCTGAAAGATGAGCAGACACTACAAACTTAGCTCCAGAATATGAAATGAATAGGAAAGTCAAGCTGTTTAGAAGAGGGCTACTCAAAAGTGTCAACTGATCATAATCAGGCATTTACAGTGTCAAGAACCATTTACATATTATTATTTTTTATTAATAAATTGTAACGAAGTTTCTTATTCTAATAAGTTTCTTAGGTATGTCTAAAATATCACTGAAATCTTCAGATTATCCGTCCCCTCAGAGGACTGAAAAGGAGCTCCTCCTTAGATGAACAGTATGGCAGAGGATGCATGAGAAACACGAGCTCCTCTTCAGAAGAGTATGGCAGAGGATGGATGAGAAATGCAAGCTCCTCCTTAGATGAACAGTATGGTAGAGGATGCGTGAGAAACGCGAGCTCCTCCTTAGGTGAACAGTATGGCAGAGGATGCGTGAGAAACGTGAGCTCCTCTATAGAACAGTATGGCAGAGGATGCGTGAGAAACGTGAGCTCCTCCTTAGATAACAGTATGGCAGAGGATGCGTGAGAAACGTGAGCTCCTCCTTAGATAACAGTATGGCAGAGGATGCATGAGAAACGTGAGCTCCTCCTCTACAGAACAGTATGGCAGAGGGTGCGTGAGAAACGCGAGCTCCTCCTTAGATGAACAGTAGGGCAGAGGGTGCGTGAGAAACGCGAGCTCTTCCTTAGGTGAACAGTATGGCAGAGGATGCGTGAGAAACGTGAGCTCCTCCTTAGATGAACAGTATGGCAGAGGATGCATGAGAAACACAAGTTCCTCTACAGAACAGTATGGCAGAGGATGCATGAGAAACGTGAGCTCCTCCTCTACAGAACAGTATGGCAGAGGATGCGTGAGAAACGCGAGCTCCTCCTTAGATGAACAGTATGGCAGAGGATACATGAAAAACGCAAGTTCCTCTACAGAACAGTATGGCAGAGGATGCATGAGAAACGTGAGCTCCTCCTCTACAGAACAATATGGCAGAGGATGCATGAGAAACGCGAGCTCCTCCTTGGAAGAACAGTATGGCAGAGGATGCGTGAGAAACGCGAATTCCTCCTTAGATGAACAGTACGGCGGAAGATGCGTGAGAAATGAAGGACCCCCTCAGAGGTGCACCACCCATCAATGCTCTTAAACATGAAGCCATCAGGACCTCTTAAATTCAGAGAGAGATCTGAATTCAAGAATTCAAGGGGACTTTATTCAGGCATAAATACACATACAGTAGCATTTCTATTTCTGTGCCTGGTTCTATTATAAAGCTCAATAATGTGACGCTTCTGGTGTCTACAAAGTTAAAAATGTACTTCTTAAAAAATGCAAACACAATGATGAGCTGCTATAATGTGTACATTCTATTCTACACAAAGAAAATAGACTCTGAGTACACACGACAATTCAAGGTTAAATTAACTCCTCAAATTAATACACTGGTCCTTTTAATCTCAGAAGGCACCTTTGCCTCCCCACCCCACCCCCCACTTTTTTTTTTTTTGGTAGTTTACTGAAAGCTTGTTTTTGTATATAATCTAATAGAAAAATCTTCACCTGCAAATATAAGGTAGAATTTTTTTCACAGCTATATATGCTGTAGCACTGATTTCTCCAGATGTATCAGTGGAGAATAAAGAAGATGTATGACACTGTTAATTCCAGATTCTAAGAAAACTGTCCCAGGAGCCTGTTGCCACAGCCATGCCATCATCAGTTACACCTAAGCAGCTCACACGGTTGTCATGACCAGCAAGGACACCTGAAAAAACAATTCAGTAAAAAGTTAGCAATTGTAGAGTTTTAGAATTCAACAACTATATGCATAGAGATTTAAAAGGGTACTTAAAAACTACCAGTCCAGTTTGAAAGTTCATCAGTTAAAAACAAAATTAAAACAACAAATTTCTCTGAGTAAGAAGACTGAGGTTAGGAAGAATTTGGACATATTTATAAACTTGTAGTATTTGGATTTTGACATGTGCATCAATTTGTGGTTTTAATTTTTAAAAAATCATTTTATAATTCAACTTATATCTAGGAAAACATGTAGACAATTATTCTACATCTCTAGTAAGTTCATGATATTCCAAATTTTGCTACCAAGCTATGCTATTTTTAACAAAAACAAGATTTTCAACGCAGTTCACTGAAGTAGCCCTTTACCATAGGAACAACAAAAACATAAGAATAAAGCTGCCTTATATATATCACTGCTTCCAAGAATACCAACATAATTTATTTACTTTCTTATGCTAATGACCAAACTCTGGAATGTTATTGGTTATAACTTTATGAAATCATGAAAGTCATCTAGTTTTCATTTCTTTTACCTATTAAACTCACTTGATGTATTCCCAATATTTGGGAGGAAAACAAGAAATACAATAAGATTAATAAGAAAAATTAGAATACATCAAATACCCAAAGAATTTTTAAAATACACTGTGTTTGAATTTGCATTATCTCTCTATTCTTAAGCATGTCATTTTCCATCAATCATTTCAGGAATGGAAGTTCATCTTGTCTAAATCTTAATATTCTCTATAGTGTCTCCAGTATAGCCATGTTTGAAAATGGGAAAATTTACCATTAGGAGTTGAAATAACAACAACAAAATGAACATTGTGGCTAAATAAGTCACACTGGAGGGGGAATGAATTTGTAATTCACAAGTCAGGATTCAATTTTAGGTTGAAAGTTCCAGTTGAGTCAATTTGAAACCTGCTGTAAGCAAAGCAAAACTAAAACTCAAGTATGTAAGTGTGGACAAGCAGCACACTTTTATTTTGTTATGGATACTAATGGATTCAATACAGGCAAAACACCAAATACCATTAAAAAGTAATGAGCTTTAAGCAACAGAATATTTCCAATAATCTACTTGGAAAGTGTAAAACTGTGAACCATGTAGTCTCTTAAAAGAAGTTGTAGAAAATTATTCCTGGAAAAGCTAACACTGCCTCTGCTGCCTCAGGAACTCCAACAACTGCATGGCGGGTGTTAAAAGGGTAAGGACGTAAGCCCACGAGGACAGTGAGAGCAGGCAATGGCAACAAACCTCTCTAAGCTAGATGGTGGCAACCATGTTAATGAACCCCAAAATACTGACTTCAAAATGAATGCTCTAGTAAGCCAAGTAACAAAATTACACTGCAGATTCTCCAAAAACATCCCTACTAGATGGAACCAGTTATCTCTGGAACAGGTAAGGGCAAAGTCAGAGTAAAATAAGATTGCACCGGAAAGTGTTCATGAATCAGTAAGACCCCCAGGTGTCCTCTTCCTCTACTCTGCAGAGTCCAGTGATGGATCATCCTGCACTGTAGCCTAAGGCTAGAGACTCCGTCACTGGAGAGGGTGAAACAGGGTCTCTGGACTGGAAGAAAGGGGGCACAAATGTGACTGGTAAAACTGTGCTTAAATGGGGAAGAAAGAGTTTACTAGCTAAATGTTGTGGCCCCTCAGGTTTTCTCTGCAAATCAGCCCCCTGCTGGCAGCCAGTTTATACACTTCATGGAGGAAAGTGGAAGATGGAAAAAGGCAGAAAGGCATACATAGCAGTTTCTCAATGAATGGCCGGAGATCACCCTTCAGGGGGGCCTAGAGTCAGCACACCAGCCATGTGCTCAGAGCTTCAAGTGGTTTTAGTGCCTCACTCTTAAGTATGAATAAGAAACTAATACTTTTAAGGAAATTTCTAAAAATAAGGACAGGGAACCCCAAAAATGAAGGAAAAAACCAACTTGGAAACACAAAAGACTATGCTTGAAGAAGAAACTTAAAAAACAAATTCACTTATAACCTCAGAGAAACACAAGACTTCATTTATGAACAAAAGAATGGGTGCCACTCAAAAAAAGAACAAAATAGCTCTTAAGTTAAAAAGATGTTAGCAAAAATGAAAACCAAAACTTCACAGAAGGGTTGAAACCCAAGGTGAAGGTTCCTCCCAACAGATAAAGAGAAAAAAGATGGAAAATAGAAGAATATAATTAAAAAGTCAAAGGATCAGTCCAGGAAGCCCATTCAACATAATGGGAGATCTAGAAAAAGGGAATGATGATAAAAGAGAAGAAATAAAATTCAACAAGCCTCTATCCCCAGGTTCCCTGTTCTATAGAGTAATGAGTTTCCAGATCAGAAAGGCTCACTGGATAAGCCAGCACAATGAAAATGGTCCACTCCAAGACATGTCAAAACTAGCAGACAGTGTGAAGATTCATTACTGAGAAGTATATCCAAACTAAGAATATAAACCAAAAAATTAACTCTAGAAAATACAAAAAACCTACATAGCAAAAGAAGTCACAACGTCTCACAGCTCAACAGCAAATAACTTTTTAAACACCGAATGTGCTCCTAAACAAAATTTATCATATGGGAAAATTGGTTGGGAAGAAGATGGCCATGGTGGGAGCAGCTGAAAACTAAACCCTTATCCATGATAACAGGTCAGCAACAGTTAACATCCCTAACATTAAAACAAGTAACAGCAATAGAGGCATGTTATTTAGAGATATGTAAGTAAGGTGATTCAAGCCTGTAATCTCAGCTACTCCAGAGGCTGAGAAGAAACCAACCTTGGCAACATAGAGAGACTGTCCCAAAACAAGGGGGGATAGAGGGGGGACCAGGTAAATGACTAAATGTATAGTTACTTACTTTGGGGAGCAGAAACTATGTGTTGGGAATGAAGCAACTGCTGTGTTTTGGTAACAGGACAATTAGATTCCTTTAAATATAATTTTGATTTTTAAAAATAGTTATCAATTACTCTGTGTGACTTGTTATTAATGAAGGTCCCCAGTATGGCTGAATGTGTATTGTCATCTTGTGGAAGCTGTGAAGGAGGATTCAGAGTATGGGGCTAAGAGAAGACCACAGGTCTATGTCCTGTTCCATACAAGATCTGCTTCCGAAAGGAGAAAACCAGCAGTTACAGTGTTTCCTGTCAGGTGATGAAAAGTGTGATTTCTAAAATACCACACTGAATCATATTCACTATCCATCTTTAATTCTGAAACCTACCAAACAAAATATTACAGAACTCAATGTGACTCTTCAGAAAGCAAAAATGTAAATATGGCTTATGGATTATAACCACAAACAAAGGGCGTAACAACAAAGAACCTGAATGAGAACCATTGGGTTACCACTTTCCACAACTCCAAGATGTCCATGGAGGCCTTGAACACAACTGTTGGGAACCTCTTCTGCTTCCTGAAAATCAGAACCTAATGTGGACTTATTTACTAACCTGCACGATCTCCTTTTAGTGTGTCCCATACATTACAATTAAAGTCATCGTAACCGGCCAACAGGAGACGCCCACTTTTTGAGAAGGCTACAGAAGTGATTCCGCAGATTATATTGTCATGAGAATACAATAATAACTCTTGGTCTGCACGAAGGTCAAAGAGCCGGCAAGTGGCATCATCAGAGCCAGTGGCGAAGGCATATCCATTTGGGAAAAACTAGACAGGAAAGGAACAAACACTTATTCTATAGATGTATGCAAAATCATAAGAGGCAGTGAGTAACAGACAAATCTAGACTCATATTCCAACTTGGCTACTTACCAGGTGAGCGATGTTGGGCACTAAAGATTCTTAAATACTTTTGAGCTTTAGACTCCATTTCATAGTGTTGGTTAGGATTGAATTAAATAACACATGCAAAGTACATAGCCCATTGTTCAGCACACAGCAAGTATTCAACAAATACTGGCTCTGGTTCTCCATATGTCATATTGAAACATTTAAAGCAAGTACTAATATTTATAGAATGTATACGTGTGTGTGTGGCTACAAAGGAAGGAGTGGTGAGGAGATAAAAGGTCCACAATCCTGATAGGCTTATAAGGACCCCTTTAGGACAGTTCTTTTTCAGAATTCAGAATTTTTCAGATTTTAGAAAGCAAAACCCAAATATGGTGCAATCTGCAATACACTATCAAGTCAACATTAGTAAATAACACTATTCAAATCCTCAATATCTTATTTCTTGCCATCTTAGGATATCCACGTTCACAAGTTGTCTACTGAAGTCTCCTACACAATGGTGTTTTGGGTCCCTGAATTTTTAATTGCTTTTGTTTTATGAGTTTCAATGTTACAGCATCACTATTGTCTCTTTTATTAATGTAAAACTCTCACTTATAGTTTTTGCTCTAATTCTACTTTGCTTAATAGTAATATAGTAATATTACTACAGATTTCCTTCCAGTTTATGACTTATCCATTCTTTTACTGTTATATTTAGCCTTCCTGGGTCATTTTGTTTTAGGTTTGTTTCTTGCAAACAATATTATAGTTCAGTTTATTCTGTATCAACAGCAGTAATCATTTACAGGTAATGCCTTAAGTGATTATTGATGGTCTTAATCTCTTATCCTATATTATATTTACTGTATTTTCTCCCCCACATCATCACTCTGGCTTCTGATACTGAAAATTCTTGGGTCACAGTATTTCCCCCTTCACACTGGGCAGATTATTGTTCAGGAGCCTTCCAGCAGTGTCTATTGTGAAAATGTGTAAGGTTAGCTTGGTTTTTAATCTTTTATATCTAGGTAATCTGTGTTTTCATCTTGGATTTTATTCCCTTATCTTTTGTTACTCTAAATTCAACAGGATGTGTTGTTTTCTTTTAATTACTTTTTTTTTGTTTTTTTTTTGAGATGGAGTCTTGCTGTTGCCCAGGCTGGAGTGCAGTGGCACAGTCTTGGCTCATTGCAACTCCACCTCCTGGGTTCAAGTGATTCTCTTGCCTCAGTCTCCTCAGTAGCTGGGATTACAGGCACGTGCCACAATGCCCAGCTAATTTTTTGCATTTTTAGTAGAGATGGGGTTTCACCATGTTGGCCAGGGTGTTCTCGAACTCCTGACCTCAGGTGATCTGCCTGCCTCGGCCTCCCAAAGTGCTTGGATTACAAGCATGAGCCACGGTGCCAGCCTCCTCTTTTAATTACTTTTTAAAAAGTACTTCATAAGACTCTTGGACCTTCAACTCAATGTCTTTCCTCAACTGAGATTTTTTTTTTAAATTATTTCTTGGCTAAATTTCTGCTTCCAGCCAAAATGGAGTAACAGTGATTGGATTTGCTCCACGCCTTAAAGGAGAATCACTTGAACCTGGGAGGCGGAGCTTGCAGTGAGCCAAGAACACACCCTGTAAGCTTTCAAGGTAAGTACTTCACAATACTGAGGTTCATGAAGATTAAGCTGCGTGACTAGTTTGACACAGGTACTAATGGCAGCAGAATTAAGATTAGATCCCAGGTTTCACTGACTTCAAAAGCTATACTCTATACTAAACAGCTGCTTTTTTTCATCATTATTATTCTCTCTTTGAGTTCCCTTTGGTCCCAGAGACATGAGACTTTTTTCTCATCTAAATTCACTGTTAGAACATCCACAATCTGCGTGTTTACAAATGATAATCTATCCTTCTATTTTTTGGGGAAAAACAAAAGCAATATTCACCAGCATAATCCTAGGCTGCCAGGCACAGTGGCTTATGCCTATAATCCCAACACTTTGGGAGGCCGAGGTGGGAGGACTGATTCAGCTCAGGAGCTCGAGACAAGCCTGGACAACACAGCAAAACCCCATCTCTACAAAACTTGGCTGTGCATGGTGGTGTGTGCCTGTAATCCCAGCTACTCAGGAGACTGAGGTGGGAGGATCGCTTGAGCCCAGGAGGTTGAGGCTGCAGTGAGCTATGATTGCACCACAGCACTCCAGCCTGGGCGACAGAGCAAGAATGTCTCAAAAAAACAAAGAAACAAACAAAAATCCAACAATAACAAAAAAGATCTATGACTATGAATTGAAGCTTTTTAAAAAAATCAAACCCTTATTACTTGGAGATTCAAAGTTATAAGAGCATATTATTTATAAAAATCCTTGAAGGCAATTTGTTGTTAAAATCATGCCATAGAGCTCAACACTTTATGCATAATAAATTTTCTCTGGAAATACTATTCACTTACACTGACAGCATTAATATCTGAGACATGTCCTGTGAAAGACTGTCTGCACATTCCATCTCGAATATCCCATAATTTGGAAGAGGCGTCGCAAGCACCAGAAACAAAAGTTCTCATGTGAGGACTCAGGGAGAGACTCATGACATCTCCAGAATGCCCAGTGAATGTGGTGGTCTGCTGGGCAGTTTCGATATCCCATAAAGCACTGTAATTAAAAACAAAATAAAACACTTAATGACAATTATCTCTGTCATTTCCTACTACCACCCTCAAACCTATAACCAGTGTTCTTCTGGAATAAACTTACCAAGTTGTATCTCCTGAACTTGTAACAATTTGGCTGTCATCTAAAAAACGACAGCAGGACAAGTACCCTACAGCATAAAGAGGAGCAAATTTTAGTTTATCACTGATTGAATAACTTAGTTACCATATGAAATAGCAATACATATTTTAAAAAACAGAATACTTGGGCAACAAGTGCTTGTCAGTATAATCTACAGTTCTGTTTTTAGTTACTAATAATTTCTACGTTGTCTATAAACTACATTTTATCAACAAACCATTCTTAGGGATTTAACATGTTAATGACATTGTGCTGGGTACTCTGAAAGTTACCAAATTGAGAAGAACTATAACCTTAGAAGAACTATAATCATGGCCAACTGTGTTAAGCACCCTGGCTTTTAAAATACTGTCAGAGGGCTAATTCACCTTATAGTTAGCCCTGCTCTGCAAGGAGCAGTTAAAAAATTTTTTTTCAAATACAAAATATTTAAAAAATAAAAATATTGTAAGAAATCAGAATAACAACAGTGAAGACTTTATGGAAGATGTTGGATGTTGCATCTGAATGTTTAGCATTCATCCATGTTTCAAAATATGGAAATTGCAGGAAAACACCATTTTAGAGATTTTGTAAAAGCATGGTCAAATAGTATGGTCAAAAGTTCAGATGGATAGAACCCAGACAAGTGGCAGTAAATTCCTGATTAACATCACTAACCCAATACTACACTCTTGAACTATGATGTGCACATTGGCAAACAAAGCAATACACTATCATGGTGAAAAGTACTTCACTAATGTACTTTAATGCATACCTCCAATCATATAATTGAGTACAGATGCCACAATCCCGTGATTGTTATATGGCAGCAAATTTTATTTTCCTCATTTTTGATGAGTTTGAATTCTGTGCAGTAAATTCATCATTTTTACAAAAACAATACAGCTATTTTTGAAAGAAAAAATTATAAACGTGTATGATTATAAAAAGTTAATGTTTCCTTTGTTCATAATAATTTCTACTCCCATCCAATTAATCCTCATTCTTTAGCCAGCCGAGCACAATTTGTCATTTGTCCTTGATCAGCACATTCTGCACAAGGAATCATGTGTGGTGGGAAAGAATAATATTTAGGGAAGCTCACCTGTGTGGCCCGGCAACTCTCGGCTCACTCTCACATTTCCCTCTCTGGTCTTTAAGTTATATATAGAGCAGATGTTGTCCAGGCCTCCGCAGGCAACATAATTACCAGAGGGAGCATAAGCACAGGTCATCACCCAGGAGGACCTCAAAGGAATAGCATGCATCTGTAGAGCACACACCACACATCACTCAGATTACAAAAAACAGTCATCTATTGTAGAAACCCATTTACAATGAAGTATTACTAAAAATTAAATACACCTAAGAAAGATAAATCAAATAAAATAACGTAATGGCTTGAAAAAGTCAACCATGAAAAATAAAATGCTAATGCACATTAAGATGCCTATTATTTTGTATTATCCAATCATTTGAGTGAAAAAGTGCTCTTTTTGGAAATAATTATCTTGATAAAATAAAGAATATAAAGATGTTTCAATGTTAATATATTGCCAAATACTTAATTTGAATATTAATTTGAAAAATTAAGTATAAAACGTTAAAGGTTTTAACAGAATTTTCGTTTTTGTAATAGTGGTCAAAAGAGAAATTTTCTCCAACGTAACTCTGAGCAAGAACAAGGGATATAATTAGCAAGTATCAGAGTCAATTACATGGGTCTTCCATGAAAAGATGACCTTAGCATCCTTCTATTAATAGGCCGTTACTCTGGGATCTCATTCAAACAATGGTGAGAGTTTTGCATTGATCTGGTCACTTGTTACCCTAACACCAGTCATTTGAAGGTCAGATGGAAAAAAGTAAGGTGTATGAGAATACCAAGGCTAAACAGTCCATACAGGGAATCAACAAATGGCAGGATTACTACTATGCTCTGACTTAACCTAAAATAATATGCTTAAAAGACAATTTTTTAAATGAAAATATAGTTGAAAGATAACATGCTTAATGATTAATAAAGAAAAACTATTATATTACAGAATTGTCTCAGTTATCTTTAAAATCTCAGGTTGAAGTTACTGTTTATGTCACAAAAATGTTATTTTCAAATGTTTAATGAAAGTACTAATATGTATACACAGAGTATAAAGGTATTAAATTTATGAAAGTATTCCTGAAGCTTTTTCACTACTGCTCAACAATTTAAAACTGGAGATTCCTTCCAGTGGATGTACTAAGATCATCCACAATCTTTTACCACCAAGAGATCTAAACAAGTTGTCATTTGCCTCCGATCTACTCTATCTTCTAAGCAGTCCAGAAGCACAAATCAATGCCTGAAGTGGGCCAAAGAGGAGCTTTACACTAGCCATCTAACTTATCCACAACTAGAAATAAAAATCTCAGGGTCTTTGTCATATTTGGAAATGGCGATTTTTAAAAAAATCATTTATTAGTATATGTAAAATGGTACTCTTTTCTAATATTCAAATATTAAATATGAGCCCTCTAGTAAAACACAGAGTCATCTTTGGAAATAAAAAAGCTAAGCATTAAAAGTAAACACTAAGACAAAAGAGAAGAACTAGATTAAAATAAACAATAAATTTATCTCAGAAACCAATTAAAGTTTGAGGTAAAAGAATAAAAAGAACTGATGAACAGCAAAACAAATATAAGGTTATTTAAAAGAATTATTAAGAAATTCTACCTTATTTGTTGTATAGCTATCCCAAATAATTAATTTTCCATCTTGGGAAGCACTGACTAGCAGCCTAGAGGAACAAACACAAAAATAATTTGATATTTAGAGGGAAAAAACAGCTGAAATTGGTTATGTATTGCATTATTTTGTAGAATTCAGAAAAAATACATTTTCTAATTAAAAACTTGATACCAAAAAAGTTCTTCCAACTTGTAAAAAAAATTGTGCTGCATGCCAAAAATTTTGAACATATTTCATAAAATAAAATTTAGCAACTGACTAAAAATGTATGGGTATGATTAAACTTTTTCGTGGTAACAACATTTTAGTTATACAAGATTTGGGTGGATATTAGCTGACTGGTTTAGTACTTACTGACTTACTTAAATTTAATGACAAGAATGTACACGGAAGCCTAACAACCGTATTTCATTCAATCTAAAAACTCCAACTGAGAGTCTGAGAATATGACAAAACTAGAGGTACAAAGCAGGATACATCTCCTGTTCTTGAGGCCTCTACCATCTGGTGAAGAGAACACATTTACTCACATATATATTAAATAAGTGAAAACTCCTAGAAGAGGGGTATAAAGTAAATGCCACAGGAGAGTAAAGGAGAAACCATGGCTAGCTGAGTTATCAAAAGAGTTATCAAAATCAGTCTTGAAAGAAAATGTTGAGAGCTCAAAATAGGGAAAAGGCTGTATTTTAGGAGAAAGCAATGTAAGATCAATGACAGGAAGAAAAACAGTATTTCAGGAATTGTGAGTCTTCCAGTTGTACAGAGTTTGTGAGAAAAAGGAAAAGTAAGTTGAGAAAAGCAGACTGGGTTTAAACTGCAGTTTGTTAAGCTAATAGTATGAACTCCTAAGTAATGTTAGCCACTAAATTGGTTTTTTTTTTTTTTAAACAGTCTCACTGTGTCACCGAGGCTACAGTGCAGTGACACGATCTCAGCTCACTGCAACCTCCACCTCCCAGATTCAAGTGATTCTCTTGCCTCAGCCTCCCAAATAGCTGGCGTAACAGGTGCGCAACGTCACCACTGGCTAATTTTTGTATTTTTAGTAGAGACGGGATCTCACCATGTTGGCCAAGCTGATCTCAAACTCCTGATCTCAAGTGATCCACCCACTTGGCCTCCCAAAGTTCTGGGATTACAGGCGTGAGCCACCACTCCCAGCCTTGTTTGGAATGTTTATTTTTCACCATGGTATAAAATTCAAAAAATAAAAAAGGATATACAGAAAAAAATTTAAAAAGCACCTTCCTGGGCCTATCCCCAGCCACCCAGTTCCTTTCCCTATAGGTAAATAACACTATCAGGTTTTTGGGTAGCAGTCATTACAAGGTTTTACAAAAAGGAAGATCTGATAGTGGGGTATAGGATGGAATCTAAAAAAAAATCTTTGAAAATCAGCTGGCATCATCAGCATAAGAGTTGAGGAGAACCTTAAGTAATGAACTGATCACAAGGATGGGTGGGAAGACTAAGATAGATTCCTGGGTGATAGTTTCATTTTTCTATGAAGATTAATAGTCTTGAGAAAACGTTTAAGGAAAGCAAGAACCATAAACATTGTTTTCAAGTTAGAGTTAAAAGTTTATCAATAGGTAAATTATTTTTATCTTAAACTTCTTTAAGAAAAAGAATTAAGACATCTGGCCGGGCGCAGTGGCTCACAGCTGTAATCCCAGCACTTTGGGAGGCCGAAGCGGTTGGATCACCTGAGATCAGGGGTTCAAGACCAGCCTGGCTAACATGGTGAGCCCCCTCTCTACTAAAAACACAAAAATTAGCCAGGTGTGATTCTGGATGCCTGTTCTCCCAGCTACTTGGGAAGGTGAGGCAGAAGAATCGCTTGAACCTGGGAGGCAGAGGATGCAGTGAGGCAAGATCAAGCCATGGCACTCCAGCCTGGGCAACAAGAGTGAAACTCTGTCTCAAAAAAAAAAAAAAAAAAAAGACAATTGGCCTAGCTTTATGTCAGTTGTCAATTATATAATTTTATGTACCCCTTCCTAAAACACACATTTTCCATATGATTGTGGTCAAGTATCCCAATTAATGCAACAACTGAGGCTTCTTCTACTTTACAATTTTAGTGTCTCTTGGGATAAGAGAATAAATGTGCAACTTCTTTTATTTTTTCTTTTTATCCTCATCTGGATTTTTTTTTCTTTTAAAAATAAAAAATAGGAGAGAGCTGGAGTAGCAACTTCTATTAAAAAATAGATGTTTTTTGGTTTAGACATTTCCCATTAAGATTAACCAAATCAAAGGAACAAGTAAACCACTGTGGCAGCAGATACACCGGCTATTACCAGACAATGGAAAAAGCATAGGCTGCACTGTAACCTTCTACACGTAGTGAACGACAGTGGTGACCAATCTATCTAACTGCAGGCCAGGTGGCAGCCGTGTGTGCACCTGTGCACCTGCAGACAGTCAACCTGCACATTCAAGCACACACCTTTCTGTGATGGAGTCAAGAGAGTAAAGGATGTATTCAATAAAAATATCTCTGTTTCATGTAATTTCCATTATTTGTGAATTTATGTAAGAATTATAGCAATATCCAATAACTTGCACATAGAAGATGTTCAATAAATATTTATTAACTGAAATTTCAAGGTTAATATATAGTAAGAATGCTTTGGGCATATTTAAAAAACAAAGAATGTCTGCAATGTCCTACTGCAAAGAAAAGAAATCCTCTTCTAAACAGTTGTCCTGGAATCTCTTAAAGAGTCAATGAATATTCTTAGTGAAAGCAGCATGTTCATTTGAGACACATTTTCTGCAAACGCTTCATGAATATAGTTTGTTTTTAAACAAAGTAAATGCAAATTATGATTCTTAATGAAAATAATTCTGTGACAGTTTAAAAATAACAGGTACAAACCTGGAATCGTATCCCCAATGCATAGCATAGATTTTAGCTAGGTGGCCCCTCAATGTACGTCTTGTTCGCATTTGTATTCGACCCACGGAGTCCATGTTGGATGTAATCTTTTGAAAGCAACAAAAATGTTATTCTTTACCTTAAGTCATAGTTCATGAGATAACTTGAACTAGAAACAGTGAGGAGGCAAAACAACAGACATAAAAGTAAATTTATAATAATTGAAGGTATTCCACAGAACTGTTATGGGATCAATATGTTCATAAAAAATTATAATTAGTTTAAAAGAATCCTATGTGCTATTGTAAATAATGCCTTCTGCAGACTAGTAACTAAAAAGATATACCTCTATGCTTTAGTAAAAAACCAGCCACAAATAAAAATCTATTAGCAAATGATCACAGTAAACATTTGTAATTTTAACTGTCTGTGAGAAAGCCAGTTTTATATTTGCAGAGCACATAAATTATTTCCTTAATATAAATGATAAATATTAAACATGAAGACTTCACAAGAGTTTTTTCAAATATTAGTTTTCTTAACTCCTCTATCATTCCCAACCTAAGAGTTTTCATAAGAAAAAAAAAAATCAGGATATACCAAAAAGAATCAGAAACTACTTAAAAATAACATAAATTATATGAATCTATATATACATACATACCTAAATATATATATATATATATATATTTTTTTTTTTTTTTTTTTTTTTTTTTTGAGACAGAGTCTTGCTCTGTCTTCTAGGCTGGAGTGCAGTGGTGTGATCTTGGCTCATTGCAACCTCTGCCTCCCAGGTTCAAGTGATTCTCCTGCCTCAGCCTACTGAGAAGCTGGGATTACAGGTACACACCACCATGCCCAGCTAATTTTTGTATTTTTTTTAGTAGAGACAGGGTTTCACCAGGTTGGCCAGGTTGACCTCAAACTCCTGACCTCAAGTGATCCTCCCACCTCGACCTCCCAAAGTACTGGGATTACAGTTTTGAGCCTCTGTGCTCGACCTTGAATCTATATTTTTATAGCATTTACTTTTCCATAGACATCTATTTTAACAACATATTTTAAAAAGCGCTGGGTGCAGTGGCTCATGCCTGTAGTCCCAGCACTTTGGGAGGCCAAGGTGGGCGGACCACGAGGTCAAGAGATTGAGACCATCCTGGCCAACATGGTGAAATCCTGTCTCTACTAAAAATACAAAAATTTGTTGGGTGTGGTGGCACGGACTACAGAGTCCCAGCTACGCAGGAGGCTGAGGCAGGAGAATCCCTTGAACTCAGGAGGCAGAGGTTGCAGTGAGCTGAGATCATGCCACTACACTCCAACCTGGGCGACAGAGTGAGACTCCATCTTAAAAGAAAAAGTACTCATACTGTATACCATTTGACAAATTACAAAGTGCTTTTATACAGAAATTTCATTTAACTTTTTTCAATGAAGTACTAATACGAGAATCTGAATGTCATTTGCCTCAGTGTCAAATTATTTCATGTGAGTTACCAAAATGAAATCAAGAAAAACAATTTACCTGAACAAGCGTTGCATCATTACATGCTTTTCGAGCATCCTGAAGTAAAGAAAGATGATTATAATGCATTTAGAAATCTGTGGAATAACTAAAGTGATACTGTTACTGAAAATGTAGATCTGCAAATTTACTTTTCACTGTACCACACAATCTACATTTTTAAAATTGATATAAAAATCACCTAACCTAAATTGAACCATTTTAACCATTTTAAGGTATAAAATCTAGTGGTTTTTAGTATCACAATGTTGTGGAACCATCACCACTAATTACAGAACATTTACATCACCCCCAAAAAGAAACCCCGTATCTCCCAATTTCTTTTTCTCCCACAGCCCTTAACAATCACTAATTTACTTTCTTTCTCTATGGATTTGTCTCTTTTCAACAAAATTTGAGAGACGTCAATACTAATTTGAGTCCTCAAATTTTTATACAAACTGAAGAGGATTATCAAAAGGAAGACAGTGAAACAGAAATTAACAAAAAATTAAAGACTGCAAAAAACACAATTAAATTTTCAAACATCAACTTTTTTCAAATTTATTAGTTAAAAACAAATTTAGAGGATTTATATACATAGAAAACTAAGAAGTGTGATTATATCCTTCCTGCTAGGAGAACTTTTTTCCACAAAGGCTGCAGCAATATCCTCTTCAATTTTGTTTTTTCTATACAGTGTTTAAGTACTTGCATACTCCTGAGCAAGGAGAGGGCACACAATGTTTGTTTAATAAAATGTCCCAAATGGACAATTTGTTCCAGTCAGCCAAGGAAAAAATGCCTGCTTCAGCTTACAGCAAACACTGGATGGCAGACATGATCTTTCTGGCTGCCCCTTCAACCTATTTATACCCACTTGGAATATTTCTATGTAACGGTGTTCACAAGTAGTTGCACAAAACATATGATTTGATTCTTTTCATTCTTAGCCAAACTGTGGGTTTAAAGACATCATCTGGTAAGGAATAACATAGCCCACTTTCCTATAATGAAAAGAGTTTCCAGAAATGACACTGATGGGCCTGAAACATGTTCCAAAAATGGTAGAATTGAAGACCAAATTCTTAAAAAAGGTTTATTTCAAGCTTTATGAAAATGAACTATCATTGTTTAGGCTCTCTTTCCTTTTTAATCTAGTAGTTGTTTAAAAAAAAATTGTTGAACTCTATGTTGAGGCACTATTCTAGGCTCCAATAGACATCAAAAATCTCTGCCTTCATTGAGCTATTAGTAACACAATTTAAAAACTGCAAATGAAAACTATTGAACTATAGTAAAAATTGGTAACAAATATTAAAATATGTTGAAATACAATAATTCTACAAATACGTTAGCAGCAGTTACTTGCAAAATTACATTATGCAAAGATTCTATTTACACCGAGAACTCTCTCTTATGAACGTTATTATCCATTATAAAACAAAATATAAGGCCAGGCATGATGGCTCACGCCTGTAATCCCAGCACTTTGGGAGGCCAACGGGAAAGGATCGCTTGAGCCCAGGAGTTTGAGACCAGCCTGGGCAAAACAGTGAGACCCTGTCTCTATTAAAAACAAATAATTCTCAATGTAAGAGCTGGCAAAAAATATAAAAAATTTTAAAAAAGAAATATTACATTAAAGCCTGAATTACATACTGTCCAGCACCACAAGAAACACAAAATCTGATATCTTTTGCAAAAGAAAGATGATATACACTTTTTTCCAAATCAGAGACATAACAATTATTTGCATTTTTAAAAATTTAAAACAAATCATCTATTACAATAAATAGCCTACATTTCTATTATACCATGTATTTACACTATAGTTGGGTAAAAATATAGTTAGATTATATTTCTGGATCAGAGGGGGAAGAAAGGAAAGAAGAAAGGAAAGGTTCTTAAATATGGTGTGACAATTAAACTGACAAGAAAAGTACACAGCATTTCACATGTGTGGTTGCTTGAAATCATGGGAGGAGATGATTTGGTGAGCACCTGTGCCCATTACATTGTGCTTGGGATGCTACTGAGATAGGGAGATTAAGACACAGAATTTTCCATCTAGGGTACACACAGTAGGGGCAAATGTGCACAAGGAACAACAACACAAGGCAGGCGTGGCCCGCTGTGTAACAGATGTCCAACATGCTGAATGAGTGAAAAACTGCCACTTGCTGAAATCAGACTAAGTCCCTTACCTGCTATTTCACTTAATCCTCTGCAGAAACATATAAAGTGGAGAGTACTGGTTCTCCTGCTTCACAGCAAAGATACTGATCAGCAGTGAAGTTAAGAACCTTGCCCAAATTAATGAAAAGGTGGAATCCATGGCTGTTTGACCATGGCTTGCTGCCTTCCAATGAAAAAAAAAAAGGATAAATACAAGTGAAGGCCTCCTGGAGGATTAGGACTCAATGGATAGGATTTCCAAAGAGCAAAATTAGACCAGAGGTAGTATAAAGTATAATTCCAGGCCAAGGGAACAATTTGATAAAAGGTAACATAAGAAAGAGCAATGTGTGTTCAGGGAATGCGCCTAGTATGGCTACAGCACAGGTCACAGGAAAGGACATTAGTAACAAAGGTTAGGAGAACCAACCTTAAGTTACAGGAGAACACACCTGGTCTGAATCCTGGATCTGTTACCTAGGCAACTTATTTAATCTCACTGAGCCTCAGCTTCCTGAACTATAAAATGAAGTAACACCAACGACTTCACAGAGTCAGTGTGAGGATTAAATGAGATGGACATATGGCCACATGGTTGACCAGTCACCTGCTCCTCCTCAGCATCTGGACTAAGCGACATAAAGTAGGGAGAACAGAAATTCCATTGAGTGGATGCAGTAACATCGAATTCAGAGGTGAGCCTGCAAAGCCTTCTGCAATCATCCCAGGCAAAATCAGTCTCTCCTTTGTTTTGAAAGCTTTGTTCAGATTCCTAAGGTTTCAACTCAGAATTCTTCTTCACATCTAAATAATTAACTTCCTTAAATTCTTGGCAATAAGTCTGTCTGGTTATGACTTCACTCAGAATCAACATTTTTCTGGTGTGTTCTTCAACCATCCCTGTTTTTCCTAATCCTTTCTTCTCTTTTCTTGTATCATCTTTGTATAGATTTTTCTTTTCTTTTCTTTTTTTTTTTTTTTTTTGAGACAGGGTCTTGCTCTTTCATATGGTTAGAGTGCAGTAGTGTGATCATGGTTCACGGCAGCTTCGAACTCCTGGACTCAAGTAATCCTCCCACCTCAGCCTCCTGAGTGGTTTCGGGATTACAGGTACGAGCCACTGCACCTGGCCTACTCTTCACTTTATTTTATTTTATTTATTTAATTAATTAATTAATTACTTTTTTTGAGACAGAGTCTTGCTCTGTCGCCGGCACCAGACTGGAGTGCAGTGGCGTGATCTCGACTCACTGCTACCTCCGCCTCCTGGGTTCAAGCAATTCTCCTGCCTCAGCCTCCCGAGTAGCTGGGACTACAGGCGCATACCACCAGGCCCAACTAATTTTTGTATTTTTTAGTAGAGACGGGGTTTCACCACGTTGGCCAGGTTGGTCTCAAACTCTTGTACTCTTCACTTTTAAATTAGACCAATTCTTCAGAAACAACTTTTGAGACAGGTTCAAACTGGGAAAGGCCACAGCTGTGTTCCAAGTTACAAGATTCTCCCTGCTTACCCTTGTATGTTGTTTTAGCCTTTACTTTTCTCTGGGAAAAGTAGTAGGCAGCTGCCTGGCTACTCACAACTCAAAGCCTCTTTCCTCCACCCTGCTCATTAGCAGGCTGCCTACAAGATGGCACGTCTATATCCTTTCATTTTTAGCTCGGCCTTCCTTGATATTTCTCAGTGCTAACCAAGTCCAAGGAAGCATCTGTTCCCATTGTTCCAAAGGGACCATGGTGCTGTCTCTGAGACAGTGCTCCCTACACAGACGCCTCCTCTCAGAGCCTCCCCATGTGCTGCTGCTTCACTGCATTTGGCAACTCCTCCCTCGTCTATGTGCTTTGAAGCTCTAGAGTCTTTTAATTTTGTTAAAGCTGGAGTCTGTAGTTGTTTCTTATCCTCCTTACTGTTTTGAGTTGATTCCAAGAGTAAAAGATGTCAGACATGTTTTGATTCTGCCTCTAATAGTTTTACTTTTTTTGTTTTGTTTGGAGACAGAGTCTCACTCTGTCACCCAGGCTGCAGTGCACTGGCACAAGCTTAGCTCACTGCAACCTCCGCCTCCCAGATTCAAGCCATTATCTCGCCTCAGCCTCCTGAGTAGCTGGGATTACAGGTGCACACTACATGCCCAGTTAATTTTTGAATTTTTAGTAGAGATGGAGTTTCACCAGGTTGGCCAGGCTGGCCTCCAACTCCTGACCTCAGGTGATCCCCTGCCTCAGCCTCCCAAAGTGCTGGGATTAATGATTTTCTTCAATGTAATGTACAGATGAGTATTTTCCTAGTGTGTTACATTGTGACAATATCTACATTATTGTTTTGCACCAAAAATCTATGATTCTAAGCATGTAAATAAAAAGAAAATTATGTCTGTCTTTCATAGAGGCCATTCTTCTGCATAGGTACTTGTTAGCAATGATTTTTGAAGAGTTCTTTCGAGACATGATAAACACAAATAGACCTTAGTTCTTACTTCACATGAGAGAAAAAAAAATAGACCACTTCTAGCCCTAGAAATTATTTAACATAGACTGATAAACTAATAGGCAAATTTTGTACATTCCTGGTATTATATAAGTGTTAAAAGTTTGAAATGAAAAAGTTTTACCTGAATCTGATTCCGCAGTTGTTCTGCTTCTTGCCTCAACTGTTCCAGTTCGCTCATCTTTTCAATCTGTTTATCTCAGGAGTTAATGAGTGAAAACAGCTGTTAAAAAGTGGAGAAAGAAGATGATTCAGTTCTCTATTTACATCTTAATCTAGTTTTAAAATACTGACATATAACTTCTTTTTGGTCCTTCTGAAATTCAACTGAGGTGGTCAATTATCACTAGAATTTAAAGATGCTTAGTAAATATAGATTGAGGTTATTTACGAAGGATTTTATACAAGGTCATGATCAGAGGATGGAGGAGAAATTCCAAGTTGCAGTATTCAAGACTAGATTATGGGGAATTAGTACCAAAATGGAGTCCAGTGAGCAATATTTTACAGTAGTTCGGAGGGCACCAGGCACGTCTCCACTGGGATGTGTGGATCAGCGCCTCATACAGTACTTCAGAACTGAACCCCGCCCCACTTCCAAGCCTTCCCCAGCTCAGGAAACGGCAAGTCCATCCTTACTTACAATTGTTTAAGCTAAAAATCTGGGAGCAATCCTCTGTTTAATAATATCCTCCCCATCTAATCTATTAGCAAATCACGTCAGTTATTCCTTAAAAAATTATCCACGTTCTAATTCTGATCACCTCCACTTCTGCTGTCTAGTCCAAACCACCATTATCTCTCACCTGGTCCCCTTTCTACTGCCCTTGACCACTCTCTGATCTAATTAGAGCCACTAGACATCCTTTTAAAACACAAGTCACTTTAAATCTTCCAGTGGTTTTCCATTCCACTGAACTCTTATTGTGACCCACAGAGCCCTATATCATTATACACACACACACCCTTCTGACTTCTATCACTCTCACACTGTTCCAGCTGTTCAAAGGCTTCTCTGATGTTCCTTGAACACACTAGAAAGCCCCAGTCTCAGTGTCTTTGTGTTTGGTCCTGCCTGTTTGGATAGCTCTTGTCCCTGATTATTTTAATCACTTGTTCCCTTACGTCTGCTCAAATGTTATCTTCTCAGTGAGACCTTTACTGATAGCACGAATGCACCCAAACATGCTCCTCTTACCCTATCTTTTTCTTCACTAGAACACTCAACACCATCTAGCATATATTTACTTATTTGTGGTCTCTTTCCTTCTGATAAGATGTGAAGGGCCGAGTGTAGTAGTTCACGCCTGTTATCCCACCACTTTGGGAAGTCAAGGTGAATGAATCACTTGATGCCAGGAATTCAAGACCAGCCTGGCCAACACAGCGAATCCTCATCTCTACCAGAAACACAAAAATTACCGGGTATGGTGGCACATGACTATAATCCCAGTTACTCAAGAAGCTGAGGCACAAGAATTGCTTGAACCTGGGAGGTGAAGGTTGCACTGAACCGAGATCATGCCACTGCACTCCAGCCTGGGTGACAGAGTGAGTCTCTGTCTCAAAACAAAACAAAAAGAAGATGTAAAGTTCCTTGAGGTAGGGTCTCTGCTTTATTCTTTGTTGTATCCCCAACACTTAAGATACTTTAGTCTCCAGTAAATAAAGCAACCTGAAATAGCTTAACAAAAGAATATTCATTCTAAGGATTTAGGATGAATCACAGAACTAAAAGACAGGACTGTTACTACCTCAAAAAGACACTAGAGACTAGAAACTAGGAGTATTCTTTCTCTACCTGTCCTCTTTTCTCTTCATGTCTTCCTTGGTTTTTTTCTTTCTACAGAGTAAACTTTCTCTGCTCCCCTAAGTACAAATCCCAAGCTTATATCTTTTTAGCTCAATATTATAGCCCAAAATGACTGTCCCAAGTCCAAATTCCTATAAAAGATTGATTCCCCTCATGAGCGACAATTTGGTTTTGGAGTCTATCTTATAATCATCACATCAACTATGGTACAAATACCTGTTTATTATGTTCAGACAAAAAAAAAAAAAAAAAGAAACCAACATCTGTTTATTCTTTCAGAATTCACTTTGTATTTATTTTGTCCAATTAAAAAATAAATTTATTGGGAGTGACTGGAATGGCATTAAGGCATAAAACAGTTTGAGAAGAACTAAAATCATTCTAATATTCCATTTCCAATGTAATATTGTGGTATATTTCTCTGTTTATACAAATTTTCTCTTTTATTTTTGAGTCTTAACCATTCCCTGATTGTTTAACAATTTAGTATGCTTCTCAGAGAGGGCCAGACTGGATAGATTATAGTGGTCTGGAATATCATCCTGCTGAACTGAAAATAAGCAGCATGCAGGCTCTTTAAAGTCACAACCTTAGCTTCCCTTGCTGACCATTCTTGAAATATCCCTGGCCCAAAAATCCTAGAAACCCTGATTGGTTTTGATACCTCTTTATTTTTTGGATCCCAAAAAATTATGGGTAAGCAGAACTAGTTTACATTTCTCCTACTAAGTTGCTAACATACTAGAAAGAACTATCAAGGGACCCTAGAGGGCCTTGAAACTTTTTTTAAATTTGCATTTATTATTGATGTTGTTATTTGTAGAGATGCGATTCTAGCTACATTGCCCAGGCTGGTCCTGAACTCCTGGGCTCAAGCGACCCTCCCACTCTAGCCTCCCAAAGCACTAGGACCACAAGCATGAGCCACTGAACCCAGCCTGGGTCTTAGAACTTTTAAACGCATTCAAAATTACCTGTTACCCTCCCTACTGCTGTCCCACCCCCAAAGCCATACACACATACAAGTGACCTTCTAAAGCAGGAGCTACCTGTAATAAGAGTTACTTGGATAGACTATGATCCATACCAAATGAATGAGAACTTCAGGCTGAGAGCTCCTAAGGATGGAGGTGCCATGAATAGAAACGGGAAACAAAGAAAAAGCATTTCCTCAAACACCACCACCACCCCGTGGACGGGGCACTATTGGGAGAGGCCATCCTGCACATTCTGGCTGGGAATGCCAAGAATACAAGTCCCTAGTGGCTGTTACTTAGGCCATCTCTCAGGGTTGTTTTGCAACATGCAACCTCAAGGAATAAGGCAATGTCTTCTTATGAAACAAAGAGCAGAATAGCTTCTATTTACTGTAAAAGTGGTAAAGCCCCCAAGCTCAGTGTCTATAGGCTATGATGCAAATCTAGTGCATGTGCAGCATTCATCTGGGCATACCTGTGTCACCCTGTGGGCACTGGAACATGGGGAATCAACACAAAGCAGCGTCACACCATGCTACTCGCTGTGAGTAATGAAATATTTTGTCTCTAACCATGGAGTCTTATGAAACAGTAACACACTCATTTATTAGCTCGTAAGTAGGTAAAGATCCCAGGCCCTTTGCAGTCATTGATACGCGGTTCATAAGAAAAAAGACGAGGGGTCCAACTTGGAAAACAGTGAGACTGTGGCTCATCCCTTCTTATCCAGGCTTCATCGAGTACTTCATCAGGCATTCTAGGTCCAACACATCAAGCCTTTTCATTGTACCCTAGCATGCCTGCCCTTCCACCTTGTCACATTCAACAGTAAAGGCAAAATCCTGGATTAAACAAGCTATCTACTTTCTTTCAGCCAGCACGTGGCCAAACATGGATTCAGAAAGTCAAACAATGGTGCATTATCAGTTCTAGTACAAATTAATATCACCAATCTCAACTGGGCCCTCAAAACTACCTGGCAACCCTACACAGCTTCGTATGCACTGCTTCCGCTCTTGGTATCAAATATTTAAATTCTTTTGCAATCTTTTCAAGATTTTGACCTTCTCACAACCCCTCTTGCAGCAGATGACCTTGCCATCTATATCATAAAATAGAAGCCATTGGACACGAACTCTCAATTTTCTATTACTAGATATAGAAAGCTATACATACCTAACTGACTCGTCATATTCCCCATCTTCCTTTTGTGTGTGTGTGTGTGTTGCCCAAGCTGGAGTGCAGTGGTGGTGAACTGCAGCCTTGACCTCTCAGGCTCAAGCAATCCGCCGGCCTCAGCCTCCCAAGTAGCTAGGCCCACAGGTGCGTACCACCATGCCCAGCTAATTTTCTTTTTTCTTTTTTGTAGAGACAGGGTCTTGTCATGTTGCCCAGGCTTGTCTTAAACTCCTGGGCTCAAGCGATCCTCCCACCTCAGCTTTCCAAAGTGCTGGGATTACAGGCATAAGTCACTGTGCCTGGCCCTTCCTTTTCATTTTAATAGAGTAGCTGACTTCTCTCCTGTTTGGGCCAATTCCTCCACTGGTGATTCATTCATTCATTCATTCATTCATTCAGAGACAGGGTATCATTCTGTCAACCAGGCTGGAGTGCAGTGGCACAATCATAGCTCACTGTAACCTCGAACTCCTGAGTTCAGCCAATTCTCCCACCTCAGCCTCCCCCAGTAGCTGGGACTACAGGCACACATCATCATGCCTGGCTAATTTTTTTTTTTTTTTTTAAGAAATGGGGTCTCGCTACATTGCCCAGGTTGGTCTTGAACTCCTGGCCTCAACTGGTCCTCCTACTTTGGCCTCCCAAAGTGCTAAAATTACAGGCATGAGCCACCATGCCCAGCCGCTACACCAGCTATTTAAACTCTCACCTTTTAAGTAATCTTTTACTTCCAGTATATTCAATCTCTTACATTTTTCTCATTTTAGTTTTTTTTTTTTTTTTTTTTTGAGATGGAGTCTTGCTCTGTCACCAGGCTGGAGTGCAGTGGTCCAATCTTGGCTCACTGCAACCTCCATCTCCTGGGTTCAAGCGATTCTTTCGTCTCAGCCTCCCAAGAAGCTGGGACCACAGGCACGTGTCACCATGCCTGGCTAATTTTTGTATTTTGAGTAGAGACGGGGTTCCACCATGTTGGCCAGATGATCTCGATCTCTTGACCTCATGATCCGCTCACCTCGGCCTCCCAAAGTGCTGGGATTACAGGCATGAGCCACCATGCCCGGCCCTAATCTTTTTATTAATAAAAAAATTTTTTTTCATTTTATTTTCTTTTTTGATTATACTTTAAGTTCTGGGGTACATGTTCTAACACAGAGAAGAAAAATTACTATGAGTATCCCTAATATTCATATACATTTATAAAATATGAACTTTTTTTGCTATATTTGCTTTATCTTGTTTTCACTGAAGTATTTTAAAGTCAATTATAGACATCAAGACTTTTTAGCCCTAAATACTTCAGTATACATCTCTAAAAATATCTACCAAACCACAAAATCATTATTATTACTACCAAAATTAACAGAAATTATTTAATATCTAAAACCCAGATTTTTATTTCCCCCAACTCTTCCACCAATGTCTTTTTACATCTGATTTGTACAAATCTAGATCGAATTAAGGACTATAAAATACATTTAGTTATGTCTCTTGTCCCACCATCTAGAAGTCTCCATCCCCTGCCTGCTCTTTTGCACTTTCTAACACTGAATAACTAGAGAGACTAAATCATTGTCTGGGAGCAGTGGGTGGCACCTATAATCCCAGCACTTTGAGAAGCAGAGGTGGGCTGATCACTTGAGGCCGGAAATGTGGCGAAACTCCATCTCTACTAAAAATACAAAAAGATAGCTAGGCGTGATGGTGTGCACCTGTAATCCCAGCTGCTCAGGAAACTGAGGCAGGAGAATCACTTGAATTGGGGAGGTGGAAGTTGCAGTTAGCTGAGATCGAGCCTGGGTGAAGAGTGAGACTGTCTCAAAAAAAGAAAAAAAAAAAAAAAGATAAGATGGCCAATAAGGAGCAGCTCAGGATTGCAGCTCCCAGTGAAAGCATGGATGGTGAGTGGATGCCACATTTCCAGACGGATTTTTATTGCCCACAGACCAGGAGATTCCCAGGCAGAGGAGCCTCATGGGTCGCCAGAGTGGCTGTTTTGGCCGGCGTGGCTGTTTTGGCTGGCACCCCTGTGTGGTTGCTGCACAAAATACACGGGTCCGGGTGCCATTTTAGCTGGCAACTGGAGCTCCTGGGATACACAGTCACCCATTCAACTGATAAAAGGGGACTGAAACAGGGAGCCAGGCCAGGAGATTCCCGGGCAAAAAAGCACCAAGAATCTCAGTGTGACTGTTTCAGCCAGCGCAGTGGGTCGCTGCAAGGGAAATCACACAGATCCTGGTGTCTTTTCAACAGGTGAGTGGAAAACCTGGGACACAGGGTCACCCATTCAACTTAAAAAAAACAAAAAAGGGCTCTGAGGCAGGGAGCCAGGTGATCAGGCTTGACTGGTCCCACCCCCACAAAAAAAACAGCAATCTGAAACGCCCTGGCTTGAGAGTTTCACAGCAAGCACAGCTGAACCCGGGACAGTCCAGCTCTGTGGGGGAGGGGCGTCCACCAATACTGAGGCAGCCCGCCATTACAGAGAGAGCCTGCCATTATAGAGAGAGTCCACCATTATAGAGGTGGGCCGCCACTGCCGAGGCAGTTCTAACTATATCCATATAAACAGGGCTGCAGGGAAGTTCACATGGCATCTGGGCGGAGCCCACAGCAGCTCAGCAAAGCCTCTGCAGGCAGACAGTGACTAGGCTGCCTCCTGGCTGGGCAGGGCAGCCCTGAAAAAAGACAGCAGTACAACAGAAACTCATGAATAAAGCCCTAAATCCCCGGGACAGAGCACCTGAGGAAACAAAAAAGGGGGGGTTTATGAGTTCTGCTGCAGAAGACTTAAACATACCTGCCCAGCAGCTCTGAATGAACAACAGAGCTCACAGCTCAGTACGTGAGCTCCTATAAAGGACAGACAGTCTCCTCAAGCAGCTCCCTGATCCCCATATATCCAAAGAGTCACCTCATAAAGGAGAGCTCAGACTGACCTCTGGCAGCTATCCTTCTGGGACAAAGATAGCAGAAGAAGAAACTGGCAGCAACCCTTACTGTTCTGCAGCAACTGCAGGTGATCCCCAGGCAAGCAGGGCCCAGAGTGGACCTCAGCAGTCCTACAGCAGAGGGACCTGAATGTTAGAAGGAAAACTAAGAAACAGAAAGAAATAACTTCATCATCAACAAACTGGACATCCACTCAGAGACCCAATCTGAAAGTCAACAACTGCAAAGACGACAGGTGGATAAATCCACAAAGATGGGAAGAAACCAGCACAAAAAGGATGAAAACACCAGAAACCAAAACGCCTCTCCTCCTACAAGGGATCACAACTCCTCACCAGCAAGGGAACAAGGCTGGATGGAGAATGAGTGTGATGAATTGACAGAATCAGGCTTCAGAAGGTGGGTAATAAGAAACTTCTCTGAGCTAAAAAGAACATGTTCTAACCAAATGCAAAGAAACTAAGAACCTTGAAAAAAGATTTGACGAAATGCTAACGAGAACAAACAACTTAGGAATATAAGTGAACTGATGGAGCTGAAAAACACAACACGAGAACATTGTGGAGCATGCACAACTTTCAACAGCTGAATTGACCAAGCAGAAGAAAAGGATATCAGAGGTCGAAGATCAACTCAATGAAATAAGATGAGAAGGCAAGATTAGAGAAAAAAGGGTAACAAGGAATGAACAAAGTCTTCAAGAAATATGGGACTATGTGAAAAGACCTAATCTACGTTTGATAGGTGTACCTGAATGTGACGAAGAGAATGAATCCAAGCTGGAAAATACTCTTCAGGATATTATCCAGGAAAACTTCCCCAAATTAGCAAGGCAGGCCAATATTCAAGTCCAGGAAATACAGAGAACACCACAAAGATATTCCTCAAGAAGGGCAACCCCAAGACACATAATCGTCAGATTCACCAGGGTTGAAATTAAGGAGAAAATACTAAGGGCAGCCAGAGAGAAAGGTCGGGTTACCCACAAAGGGAAGCCCATCAGACTCACAGCAGATCTCTCAGCAGAAACCCTATAAGCCAGAAGAGAGTGGGGGCCAATATTCAGCAGCCTTAAAGAAAAGAACTTTCAACCCAGAATTTCACATCCAGCCAAACTAAGCTTCATAAGTGAAGGAAAAATAAAATCCTTTACGAACAAACAAGTACTCAGAGATTTCATCACCACCAGGCCTGCTTTACAAGAGATCCTGAAAGAGGCACTAAACATAGAAAGAAACAACCAGTACCAGCCACTCCAAAAACATACCAATGGTAAAGAGCATTGACACAATGAAGAAACTGCATCAACTAATGGGCAAAACAGCCAGCTAGCATCAAAATGGCAGGATCAAATTCACATGTAACAATATTAACTCTAAATGTAAATAGGCTAAATACCCCAATCAAAAGACACAGACTGGCAAATTGGGCAAAAAGCCAAAACCCATCAGTGTGCTGTATCCAGGAAATGCATCTCACATGTAAGGATACACACAAAGGCTCAAAATAAAGGGATGGAGGAAGATTTACCAAGCAAATGGAGAGCAAAAAAAAAGTAGGAGTTGCAATTTTCATCTCTGATAAAATAGACTTCAAACCAACAAAGATCAAAAGAGACAAAGAAGGACATTACATAATGGTAAAAGGATCAATGCAACAAGAAGAGCTAACATCCTAAATATATACGTACCCAATACAGGAGCACCCAGATACATAAAGCAAGTTCTTAATGACTTACAAAGAGACTTAGACTCCCACATAATAATAGTGGGAGACTTTAACACCCCATTGTCAATATTAGACAGATCAATGAGACAGAAAATTAACAAGGGTATCCAGGACTTGAATTCAGACCTGGACGAAGCAAACCTAATAGACATTTATGGAACTCTCCACCCCAAATCCACAGAATATACATTCTTCTCAGCACCACATCACACCCACTCTAAAACTGACCACATAATTGGAAGTAAATCACTCCTCAGCAAATGCAAAAGAAAGGAAATCATAACAAACAGTCTCTCAGACCACAGTGCAATCAAGTTAGAACTCAGAATTCAGAAACTAACTCAGAACCACACAGCTTCATGGAAACTGAACAACTGGCTCTTGAATGTTGACTGGATAAATGATGAAATGAAGGCAGAAATAAAGATGTTCTTCAAAACCAATGAGAACGAACACACAACGTACCAGAATCTCTGGGACACATTTAAAGCAGTGTCTATAGAGGAACACATACAGCAATAAATGCCTATACGAGAAGCAAGGAAAGATCTAAAATCGACACCCTATTGTCAAAATTGAAAGAGCTAGAGGAGCAAGATCAAAAAAACTCAAAACCTAGCAGAAGACAAGAAATAACTAAGATCAGAGCAGAACTGATAGAGACACAAAAAACCCTTCAAAAAATCAATAAATCCAGGAGCTGGTTTTTCGAAAAGATCAACAAAATAGACAGATTAATAAAAAAGAAAAGAGAGAATAATCAAATAGATGCAATAAAAAACGATAAAGGGGATATCACCACAGATTCCAGAGAAATACAAACCATCATCAGAGATTATTACAAACAATTCTATGCACATAAACTAGTAAACCTGGAAGAAATGGATAAATTCCTGGACACTTCCATCCTCCCAAGCCTAAACCAGGAAGAAGTCGAAACCTCAAAGAGACCAATAACAAGGTCTGAAGTTGAGGCAGCAATTAAAAGCGTACCACCCAAAAAAAGCCCAGGTGCAGATGGGTTCACAGCCAAATTCTACCAGACATACAAAGAGGAGCTGGTACCATTCCTTCTGAAACTATTTCAAATAATCCAAAAAGAGGGAATCCTTCCCAAATCATTTTATGAGACCAACATCATCCTGATACCAAAACCTGGCAGAGACTCAGCAAGAAAAGAAAACTTCAGGCCAATATCCATGATGAACATAGATGCAAAAATCTTCAATAAAATACTGGCAAACCGATTGCAACAGCACATCAAAGAGCTTATCCACCATGATCAAGTAGGCTTCATCCCAGGGATGCAAGGCTGGTTCAACATACGCAAGTCTATAAACACAATTCACCACATAAACAGAACCAAAGACAAAAACCACATGATTATCTCAACAGATGCAGAGAAGGCCTCCGACAAAATTCAACAGTGCTTTATGCTCAAAACTCTCAATATACTAGGTATTGAGGGAACGTATCTCAAAATAATAAAAGCTATTTACGACAAACCAACAGCCAATATCATACTGAATGGGTAAAAACTGGAAGCATTCCCTTTGAAATCTGGCACTAGACAAGGTTGCCCTCTCTCACAACTCCTATTCAATATAGTACTGGAAGTTCTAGCCAGAGCAATCAGGCAAGAAAAAGAAATAAAGGGTATTCAAATAGGAAAGGAGGAAGTCAAGTTGTCTCTATTTGCAGATGACATAATTGTATATTTACAAGACCCCACTGTCTGAGCCCAAAATCTCCTGAAACTGATAAGCAACTTCAGCAAAGTCTCAGGATACAAAATCAATGTGCAAAAATCACAAGCACTCCTATACACCAATAACAGACTTAAAGAGAGCCAAATCAAGAACGAACTGCCATTCACAATTGCTACAAAGAGAATAAAATACCGAGGAATACAACTAACAAGGAATGTAAAGGACCTCTTCAAGGACAACTACAAACCACTGCTCAACGAAATAAGAGAGGACCCAAATAGATGGAGAAACATTCCATGTTGATGGTTAGGAAGAATCAGTATCGTGAAAATGGCCATACTGCCCAAGTAATTTACAGATTCAATGCTATCCCCATCAAGCTACCAATGAACTTCTTCACAGAACTGGAAAAAACCACCTTAAACTTCATATGGAACCAAAAGAGAGCCCGCATAACCAAGTCAATTCTAAGCAAGAAGAACAAAGTGGGAAGCAACACACTACCAGACTTCAAACTATACTACAAGGCTACAGTAATCAAAACAGGATGGTACTGGTACCAAAACAGAGATATAGACCAATGGAACAGAACAGAGGCCTTAGAGGCAACACCACACATCTACAACCATCTGATCTTTAACAAATCTGACAAAAACAAGCAATGGGGAAAGGAGTCCCTGTTTAATAAATGGTGTTGGGAAAACTGGCTAGCCATGTGCAGAAAACAGAAACTGGACCCCTTCCTGACACCTTACACTAAAATTAACTCCAGATGGATTAAGGACTTAGACATAATACCTAACACCATAAAAACCCTAGAAGAAAATCTAGGCAAAACCATTCTGGACATAGGTGTAGGCTAGGACTTCATGACCAAAACACCAAAAGCATTGGCAACAAAACCCAAAATAGACAAATGGGACCTAATCAAACTCCACAGCTTCTGCACCACAAAAGAAATAGTTGTTAGAGTGAATTGGCAACCAACAGAATGGGAAAAAATTTTTGCAATCTACCCATCTGACAAAGGGCTACTATCAAGAATCTACAAAGAACTAAAACAGATTTACAAGAAATAAACAAATAAGCCCATTCAAAAGTGGGCAAAGGATATGAACAGACACTTAGAAAAGAAGACATACATGAGGCCAACAAACATAAGAAAAAATGCTCATCATCACTGGTCATTAGAGAAATGCAAATCAAAACTACATTGAGATACCATCTCACACCAGTTAGAAGGGTGATCATTAAAAAATCGGGAGACAACAGATGCTGGAGAGGATGTGGAGAAATAGGAACACTTTTACAATGTTGGTGGGAATGTAAATTAGTTCAACCATTGTGGAAGACAGTGTGGCGATTCCTCGAGGACCTAGAAATAGACATTCCATTTGACCCAGCAATCCCATTACTGGGTATATATCCAAAGGATTATAAATCATTCTACTATAAGGACACATGCATACTAATGTTCATTGCAGCACTGTTTACAATAGCAAAGACCTGGAACTAACCCAAATGCCCATCGATGATAGACTGGACAGGGAAAATGTGTCACATATACACCATGGAATACTATACAGCCATCAAAAATGATGAGTTCGTGTCCTTTGTAGGGACATGGATGAACCTGGAAACCATCATTCTCAGCAAACTGACGCAAGAACAGAAAATCAAACACCGCATATTCTCACTCATAGGTGGGTGTTGAACAATTAGAACACATGGACACAGGGAGGGGAACATCACACACTGGGGTTTGTCAGGGGGAAACAGGGGAGGGACAGCGGGGGGTGGGGAGTTGTGGAGAGATAGCATGGGGAGAAATGCCAGATATAGGTGATGGGGCGGAAGGCAGCAAATCACACTACCATGTGTGTACCTATGCAACAATCTTGCATGTTCTTCACATGTACCCCAAAACCTAAAATGCAGTAAAAAAAAAAAAAAAAAAAGACTAAATCACTTGGCCTGTACCCCATTCTGTTTACTTCTTATGGTACTGTTTTTAACTTATTTTCCATACTGACTGCTTGTAAACTGGAAGGAAGTTAGTTCTACCGACTAGATTATATTCAGGTTCAATATATTTGGCACAGATCCTTCCAAGTGATGCTGTGGACTTCATACTATAGTACATCAGGATGGACTTCGTGTTTCTTTGTGCCACTATCAGTGAAGCTAAGATTCCTCAGTGTGTTTAGTTGTTAACAGCTTAATTTGTCCACTATAAAGTTATACTCCCTCACTCCCAACCAGCAAACAACCTGTGGGGAACCTTTCACTTTCAACTGGGTCTTCCATCAGCAGTTAAACATGCCCAAGTCTCTCCCCTAAAAAGAAAGAAAAGAAAAAATTTCTTGACTCCACATTGCACTTAGTCCTTTTTCTTCCCTTCATCAAGAACTTTTACAGAGAGCTGCCACACAGGATCCCACTTCCTCACATGACATTCTTGAGTTCTCAAGCCTCACACATGTCCAGCAGGCTCCAGCTATGTTTAATCAGGCATGAGGGAAACGAAGCATAGTTATAAGGCAGGGGCTGTCTGAGAATGTTGCTAAGCTGCAAAATCAGAACTCTTGTGATGCCTGTGCCAGACAACCGCAACCCTTCTTTGGATGTCTGAAAAGAAATGTCAAAGGTGCCCTTTTTTCCCCTTTCCTTTTTGCTGCTAAAAAGAGGAACTAACTTTTCACTCAAAAAAAAAAAAAAGCACAACTGATTCATTTTGTCACTTGAGAGAGAGAACATTCCGATTACACAGATTTTTTGGTGATCTTTTCTTCTCAGCCAACTGTTGGATTCCTGATAATACCAATAAAGCATGAATCTAGCACAGACCAAGAGATTATAAACTACTCTCAGAAAAGCCTGGAGGCTGACTAGGGTAAAAGAGGCCATGGATGCCCCAGGTGAAGCCTAAGATGGCCAGTCCTAGTAAATTATATTGTGAAGGCAAGGATCCAAAGTGCCCAATCTGTGTATTGGCATGTGTGTATATGACTGTAAAAGTTTTGAATTCTTGGGAATACTATTACACTAGGTATACTTTAGTAAGTAGCTCCCTGAAAGCTTTAGGGAGCTTTATCTAAAGCATGTGTAAATTCAGGGAAGTGAAGGTCTTTAGGGACACATTTTGACCAGTAGAAAACAAAGTCATCTAACCACTTGCCCTCCTGCAGTTCCTTTACATCCACAGAAATCAGGAATTTACATCCCCAGAAACAGAAATAAGGGAAGTGACAAAAGGATTTCTAAAGCTTTGTGATGTGGGTAAAAGAAAACTATAGAAAGTGGAGGGAGGGTAGAAATTGGCAAGACAGTCACCCACTACTGAAGAAATCCTCCACTGGGTCTTAGCCCGGTAGACTAACTGCAGCATCAATTAATTCAATGTTCCTTATTTAAAGTTTAAAATAATCAAGATCCCAATCTGCGAAGGGAGTAAACCAAAAAATACTCTCACTGATCAGACTTTTCCTGAATTAATGATAAAAACAGGAAGCGATTATAAGCAGAAAGTTTTTCATCTACACTAGTTATATGCATAACAGAAAACTGAGTGAGACTTCTCCCAATAACACAGATCTGATAAATGGGCCCCAAAGATGAAGACAAAAAGTCATCAAGGATGCTAATTTTTTAAACAAAAGCTTTCAACACAGGGGAGCAGAATCTCCCCAGAGGCTTACCAAGAGTTCAGTGACCAGCTGTACCCTCTAGCCCCATCATACAGACACATCCACTGCTGATCATTTTTACAATTATCCTTATATGAGAAAACTGGGGAGATGAGGAAAGGACAACTATCAAGAGCTAGCAGCTTCCAGCTGGGCATGGTGGTCCATGCTTCTAGTCTCAGCCACTCAGGAGGCTGAGTGGGGGCATCGCTTGAGCACAAGAATTTAAAGCTGCAGTGAACTACAATCACACCACTGCATTCACACCTGGGCAACAAAAAGAGACCCTGTTTCTAAAGATGAAAAAAAGCAGGTAGCTTCAGCTGAGTAAATACAAGGAATCTATGATGAGACCATAGATGCTCCAAAGAACAAAAAAACAAAATAACCAAGTCACAGACAGAATTACTTCAAATGAATTATTAAAAAGACTAACAATTCAATAGGAAAATGTGCAAAGATATGAACTGGCAAACCACAGCAGGACTTAAAGCTGCAGAGGACCACATACAAATGAAAAGACACTCAACCTCAGGAATCAGAGAAATGTGAATTAAAATAAGATAGAATTTCACATCTATTAGATTAATAACATTTCATATCTCAACCAGGGGTTGGCAAGGTTGTAGAAATGGGACATAGTCAACAGGACAACTCTTGAGGAAGCAATCTGGCAACATCTAACAAAGGTGACAACATGTATATCTTTCAACCTGACAATTCAATTCTGCTTCTGGGTATATAAGCACTAAGGAAACTATAGTACATGTGCACAGGATTTAACAGTGTTCATACAGCACTACTTATAATACAATAAACTAGAACACCAATGCCCACTGACAGGAGAATGAATCACTGTAGTCTTTTCACAGTGAATTATACAGCAGCAAAAACAAATGAACTACAGTTATATGCAACATAGATGAATCTTAAACATAATGATGAGAGGAAAAAAAAAAAAACAGCAAATTCCTGAAGACAAATACTGGCATCATATCCCTTTTACAAAACTCAAAAAACAACTACCACTAAATAGTACATTGCTTAAGAATGCACACAATGGGCCAGATGCGGTGGCTCACACCTGTAATCCCAGTGCTTTGGGAGGCCAAGGTAGGAGGATCACTTGAGGCCAAGTGTTTGAGACCAGCCTGGTCAATGTGGCGAAACCCCATCTCTACTAAAAATACTGAAATGAGCCAGATGTGGTAGTGTGCACCTGTAGTCCCAGATACTCAGGAGGCTGAGGCACGAAAATTGCAGAGAGGGCAGTGAGCTGAGATCACACCACTCACTTCAGCCTGGGCAACAGAGAAAGACTCTGTCTCATTAAAAAAAAAAAAAGAAAAGCCAGACACGGTAGCTCACACCTGTAATCCCAGCACTTTGGAAGCCAAGGCAGGCAGATCGCAAGGTCAAGAGATGGAGATCATCCTGGCTAACATGATGAAACCTTGTATCTAGTAAAAATATTCAAAGTATTGAAACTTTATTCCTAAGGCTTTCATGAACCCATACTTCTCTGATTATCCTTGTACTTGGTTACTCCTTCTCTTTACCTTTGTGGGAACTTCTCCTCCATTTATTTAAATACTGATTTACTTTTCCCAGAGTTCTATCTTCATCAAGCTAGTTAAGAAACTTCCCACTTGGGAGGAAGCAAAGCTAAAGAGGAATATCAGATACACACACTATTCCTTTCTTTTACAAAAAGTCAGAAGGGAATAGTGTAATAGTCAAAAAATTTCAACCAACAGTGATTTTTGCTCAAGATCACATTGGAGCTGTTTATCACAATCTTCAAAGTAACATTAACATTGCTGACTATGGCAATTTTAAACTAATAATTAAACATAAATTGTTTCATAAACACAGTGCTTTTTCTGTTTTTGTAACTGCTTAACTAAGTACTGTTTCAACATGAATATCTGATTAATTTAACACATTTTAAATAATTATCACATACTGAAAGCATTGTTGAGCAGAAAGCAACATATCAGTTATCTTTTAAAAGTTTAGCTGTACCAGTTACAAATATCAAGATACTAATCAGCCATTGTATCCAAGCCAATTTGTTAAACAAAATGGAAAAAAATACACTTGGATAATTCAAATGGCCTTCTCACTCCATGTCTTAAAATGTCCACAGAACTTTTAGTGAAGCAAGGCATTATGCAGCCAGTACAATTATACTGCTGTGTTCATGAACACATTTTAATCTGTACAAGACAAGAAAATACAAGTATTTCTTAGCTACTAATAAGTTTCATACTAATCATGAAAGCTCATATAAGCCATAAAAATATTATTTTAAATTGTACTTTAAAAATGTAAGTATAAACTACTTTTGCTTCTCTAAAAGTATTCATAATTTTAAATGTTATAAATTTTCTAATATTCTACTTTTTTTACAACACAAATTTATATTTCTTATACTTTATAAAATAATTTTTAAAAACCATAATGAATCAGGTACAATATTTAAAGCTTTTATGATTTTTTTAACCAAGAAATTTTAAAACACACGTCTACCCACCCCAAGTGTTCCATATACAGACATCTCCATGTGGCTTTCTTTCTCAGGAAGTTAGCCAAAAACCTACAGCTGCATGGGGCAAGTGGATATGAGAAGAAAAGAGAAGTTGCAGATGCTGAAATTGTAGCGTACAGTATTAAGTGTTGCTTTTTTATCTCATTTTTTGTTTTGCTACCAAGTTACTCAAACACTGAGCATTTTTAAATACTCCTAAAGTAAAACAATTCAACCTCTTGTGAACTGAAGGCAGTTTGTTTGTGTTCCAGGAAATAAACAAGGCACTGCCCTCCAGTCTATTGCCCTTCACCTAACTGTTATATCCTGGTAGAGTTTATTCTCACACCAAATATTTACTGAATGTGCCAGGAACTGGGGCTACATATGAATAAAACTTAGGCCTGGGTCTCAAGGAGTTTACGGTTTAAAAGGGAAGACAGACATATAAATATATACACACACAGACCCATAATCCATTACCCTAAACTCTAGGGCCAGACAGATTTCAGAATCTGGAAGTTTCCAGGTTTTAGAAAAGTATGTTCATTGTATTGGCATAACACCACAACCAGACCCCAGAGCAGCATCCATAGAGTCAAGAATTAACATTTCTGCAGCAAAATGTAAAGCATATTTACCAAGGTAGAAAAAAAACAGACTAAGAGCCTATAACCCCAAACTTAAAAAGTACTAACTAGGAGTTGGCCAACCAAGAGATAACATTTATTGAGCATTTATTACCTGTATATACACAGCTCTGTGTAGTAACTATTTAGTTCTCAAAACAATCTCAGAAAGTAGGTACTGGTATCATTCTCTTTCTACAGATAAGGAAATTTTACACATGGAGGTTATGGACCTTAGCCAAGTTCACACAACCTCATGGAGCCAGAGATGACTACTTACAGTGTGACCCCAGAAATTCTTTAACTACTCTAAGCCTCCATTCCTTCAGCTGAACAGTGGGATCTCTATCCCTATGGGATTGTTTTGGGAATTGAACAATACACATTTTTAAATATCTTTGGAAATTTAAGTCAGAGCTAATTTTGCCCAGCAAGGGAAATATACGAAGAAGCTAGAACCATGAACACTACTTCAGCTGTTATCTACAGTGATTGATTAATCGACAGATATACTACTACAGTGCTCTAAACAAACATGGAAAAAGA
>PVKP010006206.1:0-84573 GCA_004027715.1 Plecturocebus donacophilus
TTGTTCTATTATAAAGACACATGCACACATATATTCATTGTTTACAATAGCAAAGACTTGGAACCAACCTAAATGCCCATCAAGGATACACTGGATAAAGAAAATGTGACACATATACACCATGGAAGACTTTATGGCCACAAAAAAGAATGAGTTAATGTCCTTTGCAGGGACATAGATGAAGCTGGAAACCATCATTCTCAGCAAGCTGACAGAAGAACAGAAAACCAAACACCACATGTTCTCACTCATAAGTGAGTGTTGAATAATGAGATCACATGGACACAGGGAGGGGCACATCAAACACCAAGGCCTGTAGGGGGGTAGGGGGGGCTAAGGGAGAGATAGCAAGGGGTGGGGGTATTGGGAAGGGATAACATTAGGAGAAATATCTAATGTAGGTGATGAGGGGATGGATGCAGCAAACTACCATGGCATGTGTATACCTATGTAACAATCCTGCATGATCTGCACATTTACCCCAGAATTTAAAGTATAATAAAAAAATATATACATATGAAAATGTTATGCAAGAATGAGCTAAATACCTAATCTGTTAAAGACTATTTTTAGGTGTGGAATTCTATGTACTTTTTACTTTATCTGTTTTCTAAATTTTTAATAAAAAAGATATTTTTATAAGCAGAAATAAAAATCTCTCAATAAACTAGACATTGATGGAACATATCTCAAAATGATAAGGGCTATTTATGACAAACCCACGTTCAATATCATACTGAATGGGCAAAAGCTGGAATCATTCCCTTTAAAAACCAGCACAAGACAAAGATGCCCTCTCTCATCGCTCCTATTGAACATAATGTTGGAAGTTCTGGCCAGGGAAGTCAGGCAAGAGTAACAAAAAAATGGATATTCAAATAAGAAGAGGGGAAGTCAAATTGTCTCTGCAAACAACATGATTTTATATTTAGAAAACCCCATTGTCTCAGCCCCAAAACTCATTAAGCTGATAAGCAACTTCAACTAAGTCTCAGGATACAAAATTAATGTGCAAAAATCACAAGCATTCCTATACATCAACAATAGACAAGCAGAGAGCCAAATGATGAATGAACTCCCATTTACAATTGCTACGAGAGAATAAAATACATAAAAATACAACTTCCAAGGGATGTTAGGGATCTCTTCAAGGAGAGCTACTAACCACTGCACAAGGAAATAAGAGTAAATAAAAGAGAACATAAACAAATGGAAAAACGTTCTATCCTCATGGATAGGAAGAATCAATATTGTGAAAGTGGCCATACTGCCTGAAATAATTTATAGATTCAATGCTATGTCAATCAAACTACCATTGAAATTCTTCACAGAATTAGAAAAAGCTACTTTAAATTTCATGTGGAACCAAAGAAGAGTCTGCATAGCTAAGACAATCCTAACTAAAAGGAACAAAACTGGAAGCATCATGCTATTTGACTTCAAACTATACTACAAGGCTACACTAACTAAAACAGCATGGTACTGGTACCAAAACGGATATATAGAACAATAGAACAGAACAGAAACCTCTGAAATACCACACATCTATAAACATCTGATCTTTGACAAACCTGATAAAAACAAACAATGGAGAAAGGGTTTTCTATTCAGTAAATGGTGATGGGAAAACTGGCTGGCCATATGCAGAAAACTGAAACTGGACCCCTTCCTTGCTCCTTATACATAGATTAACTCAAGATGGATTAAATACTTAAATGTAAAACCCCAAATCATAAAAACCCTAGAAGAAAACCTAGGCAATACCTTTCAGCACATAGGCATGGACAAAGACTTCATAATTGAAATGCAAATGCAATTGCAACAAAAGCCTAACTTTACAAATGGGATCTAATTCAGCTAAAGAGCTTCTGCACAGCAAAAACAAAACAAAACAAAACAAAAAAACCTATCATCAGGGTGAACAGGAAACCTACAGAATGGGAGGATATTTTTGCAATCTAACCATCCAACAAACATATGAAAAAAAAAGCTCGGTATCATTGATCATTACAGAAATACAAATCAAATCCACAGAGACATGTCATCTCACACTAGTCAGAATGGCAATAAAAAGTCAAGAAACAATAGACGCTGGCAAGGCTATGGAGAAACAGGAATGATTTTACACTGCTGGTGAGAATGTAATTTAGTTCAACCATTGTGGAAGACAGTGTGGCAATTTCTCAAGGATCTGGAACCAGAAATACCATTTGACCCAGCAATCCCATTACTGGGTATATACCCAAAGAAATACAAATAATTCTACTATAAAGACACATGCACACGTATGTTTATTAAAGCACTGTTTACAATGGCAAAGATATGGGACCAACCCAAATGCCCATCAACCCCATAGACTGGATAAAGCAAATGTGGTACATATACACCATGGAATACTATGCAGCCATAGAAATGAATGAGATCATATCCTTTGCAGAGACATGGATGAAGCTAGAAGCCATCATCTTCAGCAAACTAACAGAAAACCAAACACTGCATTTTCTCACTCATAAGTGGAAGTTGAACAACATGGGCACATGGAGGAGAACAACACACACTGAGGCCAGTTACGGGTGGGGGTGAGTAGAGGAATAGAATTAGGACAAATAGCTAATGCTTTCAGAGCTGAAACCCTAGATGGCAGGTTGATAGGAGCAGCAAACCACCATGGCACATGTATACCTATGTAACAAACCTACATGTTCTCCACTTGTATCTGGAACTTAAAGAAAAAAAAAATTAAGGCCTCATTCTGCAACCAAGACCTTTTAGGCTACTCATTCAATGAATGTAAATTTGCCCTTTAGTGAGAATGTGAGAAAGCTAAAAAAGTGTCTAAAAATCAATTATATTTAAATAATCGTAAAACTATGAGACCAGCAGGCACACAGACAAATATATTCAAATTCAGCTCTTTTTGTAATTATATATATTATGTTTTTGTAAAACTCAAAAAGAGGCCAGTGGTCCTTACTATACAATTTTTAGGCAGTCAGAGTAAAACTCCTGTAAATTTTAAATATAGCAATTCATTGTATAACAATTGAACTCTTTCTTAATCAAATGACATTTCAGTGTAAGCATACCAAACTTTTCACATTGTTCATACCTACTTCTTATAGGGTTTAATCCATTTTCATTTGATATCATGTTGCTTAAATCTCGTAATTGTTTTTATTATTGATTTTTTCAGACTTCTAAATGTTCTAATTATTAAGTACAGATGATACTCTCCTTTTATATTGGAGGGCAGGAATGGAAATGTTTTAAAATGAATTTAATTCTATAATAAATAATTGAAATCAATTAGCAGATGAGGCTGGAGGGATTGGATAATTAAGTAAATGAAATAAGACTGCAACTAATTTTTTGAAGAGGGTCAGGCCAAAGTTAGCCAGACACCTTTGGAAATTCTGTGAGTATGCAGTAATGTTGAATGACATCTAACTGAGCAAGGATCTTAAAGAAGGTAAGAAATGCTTGTCTGGATATCCAAACCTGGTTTATTTGATCACTTTGGAATTCTGATTTCTTCAGGATAAGTTAGTACAGTATCAAATCTCATTCTCAGAAATATGTTAGTATAGGCTAACAATACTTTTTCCTGATGATTCTCCTTTTTATTTTAAACACACACACACACACACACACACATATTTCTGGGTTAATACGATGATTTGTAAACAAATATTTTATTTATTTAATTTAATAGCATTTTAATAAATAATAAATAATATTCTTACTAGCTTCATGGAAAAGATAGTTGTGTTTTCTATTAGGTTTATAAATAGATGACTATCATGGATCTTAGTTGATTGAGCCCTATATTTTGTCAAAGATATACTATTTATTTTACTATTCAATAGTGTTCTTTTTTGATATCTAGGCCCTACTCGTTTTGATAACATAGTAGTAAACTTGATATTTGTCTTGAACAAATTCTCCTACATCCAGTGAGTTAAATTTCCCCAACTTTGTTTTTGACTTCAATAAATACCAACAAAGACCATGTGTTAATGAAAGAAGAGACTATACCAAATACAGCAAACGGTGGTGTATTTAGAGATTAATTGTCACAGTATTAAAAGGGCTAGGATAATTGACCAGTCAGACAAATTCTTAGCCCCTTATGTTATAACTATTAAGAAAAAGAAATATTGTCTTACTGCCTTTTTCTCTGTCTTATACCATCACTTTCCTCTTTCACCATGCACACTCACAAACACACACACATGCATCCCTTGAGGACAGCAATCATCTTCTACTCATCTCAGATTTCCCTAAAGGCCTCACAGACAGGCTTGTGTTAATATTGTTAGGTGTTAACAGGAATTATAAAGGAAGAAAAAATATTCTACTCCAAGACACACCTACTGAGACATATCAACATGAAGGATATCTTTGCAGAAATTATCCATGAGCTGTAGCTGTGCCATGAGTTGTAGAGCTCTGTAGTCCTATTTGGAGATTTCAGTACTTACTGATACCACATCCAGGAAAATCAATCAAACTAATGGGAGCAGTTATTGCATCATGTGGATGAGATTTCACATGTAGTTATCCGTATGATCTACTATTAGGCAAAATAAGACTACAATACAAAAATAATCTCTGTGACATTTTGATTATTGGCAACAAATAATTAAATATAAGAAATAATTTACTCTGTATGGTTCATTATTATTTCTTGATTGTGATTTTTGCTATATATGTATAATGTTAAAACACTGATTATTTCCCTGAAAAAAAGGGTTTACTTCTGTTTTGCTTGCATTTGTTTTATATATGTATATATTTGTTTTGAATATATTGAATTGTTTAAAAAAACTAAAATAATTTTTGTCTGTTGCTTTTCCTTTTGTCCTCAGGAATATTTACTTTATAGCAGGCCTTTCAAAAGTGATTGTAAAAGAAGAAATTAGGGCATAATATAGAAAGAATATTTAAATAGCTGGATTTCTGTCCACAAACACTGAGTGTTATAAGCAAGAGCTGATTAGAGTTAAATATATGCAATGAAGTATCCATATTCCATCTTTGAATACAAAGTTGTATTTACAAAAACTTGGGCCTTCAAATTCAATTTCCTAAAAAAACTCAATGTAGAAATCTAGTTTTAAAGGTAATAAGACCCATGACAAACATTATCCTACCTATTAAGATTTTGAATTAGCCAATAAATTAAAATTTCAGAATCCTTTGCCATAAATGACGTTAAAACAATGATTATTGACACCTCAGCTATGTGAACTAACATTTATATAGTCCCATTATTCCTTAATACTTTATATATTTTTATTTTAAAAACAATGTATCATTCTTCCACTGCGTTGGCCCTGTACTGCAATGACAGTACATTCTGAACTGTCACTCTACTGTGATATTTTGGGGTGATGTTTTGTTTTTTAACTCAACATTTTCTAATCACTGTCATCTTAGTGAATTTCATGTACCTCAAAATGAACATATACATTGCTTTTGATAACATTGTATTAGAAAAATATCAAGTGTACTTTCATAAACAGCAAAAGTTGCGTATCTATAATACAAAAAAGTATGTTAGAACATAGGACTACAATTCTCATCCTTAATAGATACATCCACAGGCCTTGAGTGATTATAGACAATCAGGCCTTAAGGAATGCAGGAAATTTTACCCCAAAATAGGGCTCTCCTGGCATAATGAGCATTTTGAATTAAAACGCCTTAGAGATCAAGTGCTGGAGGAGACTTTTCCAGGATCCAAGTCCCCATTCTTTCTGTAACCTGAAGATGATATATAAACTTCTGGAACTCAGTAGGACATCAGGCAATCACTATGTAGTTCTCCTTGTGCTGACAGTTAAATAAATTTGTTTGCCTTTTTGATAAATGCAAGAGGTAGATAAGAAGGAAGTACCCCAAAGAATCTCCAACTGGTTTGTGCACTGGGAGGGCGGGGTGGAGTTTTGGGACAGGACTTCTGCACCATTTGCAGTGGCAGGTGGAGCCTGGCATCTCCTGTTCCTGGATAGTAACCTGGGATTGAATTGGTGAGGTGAAAAACCTGTTAGCAAGACTCAATCTCATTTTGCTGACTTGTTTTTCCTTTTTGCCCAATAAATTCCTCTACTCACCCTTCTATGTGTTTGTGAGCCTAATCTTTCCTGATCATGTGGCAAGAACCCATTTTTTTTCTATAACATTTTCTCTTATTAATCTGCCTTATTGTGAGTTGATTTTTCAATGAACTTTTGAAGTGGGCTAAGGCCTTTCATCCACACAGGCCTAATAAAAATTTAATAGATTTTGTTCTTTATTTTACATTCTATTTCAATTCCTGAAAAAGATTTTCGAGTGTACCTATTTAGGACTTTATCTCTTTCATTTTAGCATAAAGTGACTGAGTAGGAAGACTAGAATGAACTATGAACACTGAAGTTACTCAGCCTGTAAATAAACATGTATTGAAGTATTTTTTAAATTCACAAATAATACGTCAAAAAGATGTATTAAATATTGCTACAACTGTTAGTGGCAGCAAATCTGTTCATGACTGCAGCAGCTTGATTCTTGCCTCCTCAGAAGAAAGAATTCAACAGAGAGGCATAAGGCAGAGTGAGAGACCAAGGCAAATTTTAGAGCAGAAGTGAATTTATTAAAAAATTTAAGTGCAGGAATGAAAGGAAGTAAAGTGCATTTGGAAGAGGGCCAAGCAGGCTATTTCAGAGAGTCAAGTGCATGGTTTGACCTTTGACTTGGGGTTTTATATGTTGGCATGCTTCTAGAGGTGTTGCATCTCTTCTTCCCAGGTCTTCCTTGGGGTGGGCTATCTGCAAGCACAGTGGCCTACCAATACTTGTGGTGGGCCACGTGCTCAGTGTGTTTACTGAAGTTGTATGCATGTGTTCTTGAGGCATTTTTCCCCTTACTAGTCCAGTGTTACCAGTTAAAGTCCAATGTCTTACTTCTTAGTCCACATGTTTAAATACACTTGCCCAACACCTGAGATCTTATTAGGAAGCTACTGATCACCAGTTTCAGGTGTTTCTATCTACTGGGAGACTGCCTTTCCCTTCTGCTGGCTGCAACAATTATTATTTTAGATAGATAGTTTAATAACTGCCTGGCCATCACCTGCTGATCACCTAATATTTCTGGTGCAAGGAGGCCCTCTCCTGCCCTGCTCCTGTCTAACTACTTACTGTAACAGAGCTATTTAAAGACTGATTTGGGAATCTTACAAGAATGATGTGACTCTTTTCTCTGTAGCCCACAGCATCCTTTACTGTCAGGGTTGAGTACAAAGTTATCCAAAGCAGGTAGATTTCTACCATTTGAATCTAAGCCAAGATCTTTGGGAGGGAGCTGAGAAGAATTGGCCATTAAAATTTTATACAAAGGAAAGGGTTTTAAATGAGATATCAAGTATTGATAAAATATAATTAAAGTAAAATTACCTACCAACCCAATAAGTTGACTTCACAAAATGTAAAAAGGAGTGAGACAGGTTTTTTGTTAAATAAAAATTAAACCAGATTCTGATCTGCATCATAGGCAATCTGTAAAGATTTCAAAAAAGAGAAATAAATGTCACCCTTTTTATATAGCCTGACAGATATAATCCATTACACACATGTTAATTGTCTTTATCAAAAGAAAAAAAATACATATTTATATCTTTATGACAATCAAGAAGTTACATAATAGAGCCAAGTGCCTAGATTTTAACATTCAGTGAAACAGAAAGACAGTATACAATTTTCCTTGATGTTCATATTTCAAAAAGATGGTCCCGAGACCTCTAAGAAAGACATTCTTAGGATGCAAAACTGGTAAGAGTTTTATTTAGCTTGTAAAATATTTACACATATCTGAAAGAAAAAAAGAAAGCATTTACAACTTCTGAGTTTCTATAGGAAATTCTAAAGAGAAGTAGGCTTTGGCAAGTTCCCTTACCTTTACAATTTCAAGAAAAATTTCACATTTTTTTCAAAGATTTGTATTTATACTCAGAAATTTCCTTTTGTGTTACTATTTTATAACACTATAATTATTAAATTATTTGTATTACTGTTTCTACGTTTCTCTGGGCAGTTTTCAGTTATCAAAATACATAACAAATCCATTGTAAAAAGCAAAGCAAGGTAATTATCAGAAATATAATAGAATTATTATTGTACTATTAGCCTTAGGGATATAACTTTTAAATATATTATTTAAGTGAACCAATAGTGAATAGTTCAAGCAGATTCTTGATTACCCAGGAACAAAAATTCTCCATCATCCATTAACTTTATAAACTATGGTGATATATACATTGTTTATACTTTCAAATAATTAGCTATTTGAGTATTATTTTGTAGATCCTCATGACCTCTTACTAAACCAAGCCTAAGGTATACCTTAACCCTAGAACTCAAATATCTAAATTTTTAAATAAAAATTTTTGGAGGGTCAAAAACTTTTTCTGAGTTTTTATTAATCATAAAAATACTATTACATTTATATGATCATCTAGGACTTTTAGTATTTATTTTTCCAATTCTTTTTGGAGATGGAAAACACAAAGATAACCATTTTCTAGTATCATTATGAGGCACCACTAAAGGGCACAGATGAAACTTCAGTATTTAATATACATGATTTTAATCATTACAATTCTTGAGGAAAAACTTAGCCTGTGGGCTTTACATAAGTCCAAATCAATAATTTAATTATAATAACAGTTAATTAAATCTCTGGAAATAATAGACATTTACCTTTGTTTATATATTAATATTTGGACTGGAGAGACTTGTGTCCCAAAGCTGATTAACTTATATTAGACCTGTCATTTGCAGTCTTGCCTATAAACATCAGATTTGTTTGTCTGTTAATTAGATGTTTTTCATTCTAAATCATCCTTCCATTCAAATCAGTTAAAGAAAATCATATTTGCCTGTATGTATGAAATTTAGGGATTAAGTATTTAGACACATATTAGTTACCTTTACTTTGGGATTATTAAAAATTAGTGAGAAAATGGTTTCACTTTTACTCTTCCAATAATTGGACTGCTGGACTTAGAAGTAGATCATATTTATTCTGGCGTGAAAGAAAAATTACACCAGACAAGTTAAACAAACAAGAAAGACTTTTTCCAAGACTATTGCATTAGAGGAGCGAGACTGAACTTAAGTTTGCTGAAACAAAAGGTGGAGGGTTTTTAAGCAGTGGAGTGAGTTAGTGGAAAATTACTGGAAAGTTTTAGATGAGAGATTAGTCAATGTAAATAAACCATCTGCGTTTCAGTTGTTTCTTAGTGTAGTTAAGCTCCTATCTCCCATAGAGAGTGGGAGATGGAGGTGCTATCTCCTTCAACGATTACATTTCAAAGGAATGGCTTCCAGGATCTTGAGAAATATATTCATGGGTTGGTGAATATTTGCATCCGAAGGAGCAGAGAATGAATTAAAAATTGCAGGTTTTTTTTTTTTTTTTTTTTTTTTTTTTTAACTTAAATGCTTTAAGAAACAGGTCAGGAACCTGTAGTCAGGAAGAAACCCACCTAAAGTTTTCCAAAGTTTAGTTAGGGTGAGTGGAACATTAAGTCCATCTTGATCACTAGGAGTCTAATTTGAGCTATTTGGAAATATGTGACTGTGGGAACTATTACCAGGAGTACACAAAGAAAATGTAGTGTAACAACATGGTTTTTTTAAATAAAATGTGATTCTTAAAGTAATTGAAATAACATTACTGTGAATAGGACAACAAAGCAGTCTATGAGCATAAACTCACTGGAATATCTTCTTTCAGTTGAGTTCAGGGCCAAAATTGCTTATCTAGAAAATGCGTTTTGAGTCCTTTGTAGGAACTATTGTGAAATTTTTCTGAAGTGCTGGCACCACATGGCCAGTATAAATCTGTGTGAGGTTTTCTTTCATTTTGATAGCCAGGTGGATGATCAAGAGTACTTGATCCTTCTAGTACAAGGTCAGTTCATCTTACCTCTGGAACACGTTCAGATAAATCAAATCTCCTGGGCAATAGGGTAGCTAATTTATTTCAGCAAGTCCTTCCAGGTTCTTATGATTTTGCGTCTCAGGGATTCTAGGGAAGAAGCACCTTGAAGCATGAACATGATTAAGAGAGGACAGTTAAATTGGGCACAGGACATGATACCTGACTGATATTCATAGGTCTAGCAATCATTAGTTCAAAGGGAAAAATATCATGCTTGTTTGCAGAGGTCATTCTAATTTTTGACATTGCTAACAGTAAAATGCTAGACCATTTTAATTCAGTATAGTGTCAAATCTCAGCAAATGAGCTCCATTCATCTTATAGGAATCTATAAATAATTGCATAATTGTTAGGTGACGGTGAAAATAAGATGATTTCCTCTCTCAGATTCATTCTGCTTCTATAGCCCCAAAGTGGAAATCATGGGTATTAAAAAGTACTTTACTCTGCTTGAGCATTCACATTTAAAGATGGAAAGACTTCAGACCAACCAAACATTATATAGATTATAACTAAACAAATTATCATACTTTTTGTAGACATTAATTTTATGAAATCCAACTGGCACTTAGTTTCTGGTAAAGCTGGTTGGGGTACCTTATGAAAGGACTGTAAATAATTCTTCTGACAAGTAGCTCATCTCTTTAACATTTTTGGAATATTTTTATTTTTATGTAAGCAGAATAATAGTCTAGGGTCTTTAAAGTCCTCATTTTACTTAGAAGAATATGTCAATGACACATTATTAATCAAATATTAAGAATTGTTATATAAGGGTTACATTATTAGGTAATCTTTAGAGTTCAGTCAAATTTTTTAACCTCCTTTATGATTAATTTGTGAAATTCCTTTTGTGAAAATTAACGAAACTTTCTTGTATTAAAGGTGATGCTTCCAAGTTTAGAATCTGTTACATTTTAACAGTTGCTTTTGCAGCTCTATCAGCAAAATAGTTGCATTAAAAAATTTGTTATTCTGCTCTATGTGAGTTGTACAAGTGATTACTGATCTGATACGACAGTTGTACAGCTTCTAACAAATAAGCTATCAGTTTTCTATGAGATATTTTACTTCCCCTCAAAGTCGAGAAGTTTCTATTTCTTCAAATTTGCTCTCCTATGTGATAGACACCAAACACGTATTTTCTACCAACCTACATAACTACCTACCTATCAAGAATTGCAGCTCTAGTAACTTCTATTAACTGTGCTGCTTGTGTCAGTTTAATTTTAGGCAATGCATAAGCTTCCAAAATGTCATAAGAGGTCACCATAGCATACAAAACATTAAATTGGGCCATTTTTACCCAAGTATATGATCCACCAGTAAACATTATTAAATTGGCATTATTGCTAAAGACTACAGGCTCTTTGGCTCCCTATGTAATGGAAATTAACACGAGGCCAAGCAGATTTCCCAGACAAGGTGTTTATTTCAGGACTTATGCTTAAGCACAAAGGTGACAGCAGAGGTACAAGGGTCCTCTAGCTGGCTCTCCAAGAAAAGCCAGTAGGGAATTTCTTTACTGGGTAACACTTGGGAATTGACATAAGGGGTATGGTACGCAGGCTTTTCTGTACATAGCACATAAGTGGTAGGTACATTGATCATCGTATCTAATTATGATAGTTATCTTGAGCAATGGGCCACCTGGTGGTCTGGCCAGTGACAACAAGACTATAAATCAATTGTGCAACATTCCTTCCCAAGCTGGGACACTGCAAATTGGTTTGATTTTGGATCTCCTAAGGCCAATTTCTGGAATTCTTTAAATATAAGGCATAGTTACACATTATGAGAGCATAGAAGAAGAACATAGAATGGCTATTTTCTTCATATAACTACTAACAGGTATGGCGTCAGTGAAGTAGTGGTGTGGGTTTGTGATCAGGGAAATGCAAGAAAGGATGCTCTAGTGGAGGTGAGCTGAAGCCCAATTCCCATCCTTTCTCTGTCTCTTTACAGATAAGAATATCAGATGAATTGATTGGAGCTTAGTGTCTTCTCTTACCACTGTGATACAATCATGATTATCTATTTAATCAGAATCTGGTAAAAGAGTAACATGACTTGGGATATTCCATCTCCTAAGCATAATATTGGAATTAATGCTTATTCTTAACTAGTCTTATGGCATAATCACACATTCTGGATCTTTTGCACTTGTAAGATAGCTGTCATGTGGGACATGCATATAAGTGACTGCAGGTAAGGGCTTGAGTCTTTTTAAAACTGTATCTGCTACTGCCACAGCATTTTGTCATCAACAGTGCCACTGCCTCCAAGGAAACTGAGAAATGTATTAGTGTGTCATCTAATTCCAACTTTTGAGTTTAAATTCCTAAAGAAGCCCTTTTATTTTCATCACAAAGCAAGTGGAAAGTTTTGCAAAATTTGGAACCCCCAAAGCTTATACTATTGAAAATTTTAATTTGAACACGTCTTCCAATTCTACTGACAAAATCAATAGATCTGAGGAATTATTATTCAGTTATTCCATTTGAGTTTGGCCACTCTACAAAAACTGAAATTCACTGTCCACAATATTCTACTAGTCCCCAAAATAGTTTAATTTTTTTTTTTTGTAGTAGAGCATTTTATCTACAAAATGGCTGACATCTACATAAGGCCTTCATCATCAATAGATGCTCTAAATATTTTATCTCAGTTTGGCAATTTTGCAATTCGTCTATTGAAGGCTTATGCCCTTGTGAATGAGAGGTTGTAACCAAGCCAAATTGTCAGTTTTGTATTGCTCTTTAGTTTCTGAGTCTGCCAGCAAACTACCAACATGCTAATTATGTATAGATCTCCCTACTGGGAAAAATTTCTCTAAGTTTTTCTGATAATGATTAGATAAATGGTAGGAGAGTCAAGAAATCCTTGAGAAATACATTGTCATAAACACTGGACTTATTTCTAAGTAAAATAGCAACAGAAATATAAACTTGTTTACTAGAGCAATGGGTAAAAATGGCAGATCATAGATAAATTAAAGAAAAAACTTTGTGGAGGATGGTAGCAAAGTACTAAATGGTCTAGTGTTAGAAACTACAGACATGAATAGAACAATAAATTTATTTTCTTCTTTAAGATCTTGTACAAGTTCAGTCATCTTTATCACATTTATCTTTCTTCCTTTCTGGAAGTATACCAGTACTAGTATTACAAGGTGAGTGCCTTTATAAAATTACCACTTGTCTTTCAAATTTTTTAACTGGTTTTATTTCTTCTAATAGAGCCTTTGACAAAGGGTATTGTTTGACACATGGTCATTGCTTATATTTTTTGTAAAGAATTTTTATTGATTCTACACTTGAAACTAAACCACTTGCTAGGGCCCTTAGTGATTAATTGACTTATTTCAGTTCAGGGCACTTTTCCAGCACAGAGTGAAAAAGCCACTTTTTGCAATATCCCTTTTCTTTCAGAAGGTACACAGTAATCAGATTCCTTTTTCTCCAGATACTTCCTGTAGAATACAGAATATAGTAGTCTAGCAAGTCTCCCTGCAATAGATTTACAGGAGAAACTAAGAAAACCTATTCCCAGTATGAGGCTGTAATTGTGTGGAAGCCACAGAAGAAAAGGAGCAAATAGAAGGCTAATTCAAAATACCAACAACCTGTGTTCTTTAATACCAGATGGAAAGTAAGACTTTTCTTGGGAAACTGCAGAATAAGTAGCACCTGTATCTACTAGAAAATGCAATGAGTTAGCCTGAGAGAATGTTATTGAAATGTACCTATCATCAGTTCCCACTCTGAGATTCTCTCAATCTGTCAGTTTTAGATCATTCCCAAATTATTCCCCAGTGTTCTGGGCTTTTCTGATTCCCCTGTTTCTGAAGTTGCTGCATCTTCTGGATTGCAACATCTGGCTTCCTGAAGTATGGTGTATAGTTTTGTTTTCTTTCCTTGCTCACTGTACAGGCTGGCCAGAGTAGGGAGTATTCCTTTTACTAAATAATTCTTACTGAACAATTAACATACCAAGATTTTTTGTAATTTCTTTTCTTCTTCATATTTCTTTAGACTGTCCCAAAACTAAGCAACAGCTGCTAAGATTTAAGTCTGTCCTTGCCATCCTAATACGCTTTGTCTAATTTGAATTTGGATAGTCATTAAGGGACCTGAGATGAAAATTTGAACTACCCTTGGATTCATGCCAGTAAATTTTGAGAAAGATTCAACAAACTGCTAATGGAAATCAATGGTAGACTCCCATGTCTTTTGGATACACCATTGCAGTTTCAGACCAGCTCAGTTGTAGAGGAAAGATTTCAAGAATAGCTGTAAGCGGTTACTCTCAGTAAGTCTCCAAATCCCTTAGTTATCCCTTGTTTGTGGAGGGTGATGAACAGTTATCTGCCCTTTTTCATCTTCTGGTCCCCAATGTGCTTGTTTCATCAAATGAGTGGAGTCTGCTGATTACGGACTCCACACAGGATCCTGTGCACATCTCCATCCCTGGGACTGTAAACTGAAAACATGCTGCAGAGGATGCCTGCAAACTTCTGAGAAGCAGGGGAAAGAAGCTTTTATTCGAGATATATCAGCTGGCAAGGAGGCCTGTATAACCTCTCAATGGCATCAGATTCACTGGTGATCAAATAGGAAGAGCTGGTCTTTCTCACATTGTCACAAAATAAATGTAGAATTATATGACTTTTTGGCTTATTTTCCATGTTACTGTTTATTAGCCTAACACTATTTTTTTTTTTGTCTCTTTCCAACCAGCTAGTGAAACCACTCTACATCTTTTTGTCTTCATGTGGGGACAGTCTTTAGTACAAGTTCTCAATTATTCCCTAATCATGTTCCTTCATAATTTCTGCTTTCCTAAATACATGAAATATAGATGATAAGGGACTTCCAGAGGCACAATATGTGTTAAAACATTGACTGGGCTCAGGGTTAGGGCATGAAGTACACAAAACTGTGTCCTCAAACAAGGCAGATAATTCATTACCAGCTAAATAAGTTGTGGTATTGTCCTTTATTGGAGTGAAATATACTAACTAGGAGAACCAGAGGCCTAAAACACCATTGCTTTGATCTTCCCAGAAGTCTGTTAAAGCAGAGAAGGATAAAGAGATACAAGGAATTCAGAAAGAGCAGAGACAGTGGAAAAAGGAAGAAGATTCATTGAAAGTGCCTTTAATTTTTCCATTTCCTCTTCCATTCTTCTCAATCTTTCCTTCTGGTTATGAAGATCTTTTTAACTTACCTCTAAGAATAATACCTATCCAGTAAATACCAGGAAATCGTTTGCTTGGGATGAGGTCTAAGAATCATAACAAATTCTAAAAGGTTTGGCACTTCTATGTATTCCAAATAAGACAGAGATATTAGCTGTTTAGGAGAAAGAACTGTGGGCAATATCCTTGGCTTCTCCTATTTTTCCACCATCAAAGTTAATTGTAATCCTGATGGGATTTGTGTCCCAATTACTCATGCATACTCATTAATAAAATTTAAGTTTGGAGAGAGTAGTCTATCCAGATACTATTTCAAAAAAGCAGAGATTGAAAAGGGAGAACTTATAATTCAACGGCTCTTCTATGACTGCTGTGGGGGCAATGGACCTTCAGCTGGTCCACTCAATGCAAAAACTACCATTCATATCCTAATCCTCTTTACCAGGTAGTTGGGGATATGTGGTTGAAAGTAAAATCTTTTACCAGGCCAGTAAAAGCTCTCGAAAAAATAAAGGGAACAATGCAATAGTTATTCTGTTGAATAGGATTAAACCAGACCATGATGTGCATCATAGGAAATCTGCTAAGGAAATTGCCAAAAAGAGAAATAATACATAGCTAGGAAGATACAATCCTTTGCATATATGTTAACTGCCCTTATCAAAACAAAAATAAAACATTTCCTGTCATTATGACAAGCAGGAAGTTAAATCACAGAGCTAAGTACCTCGGCTTTAACTCCCAGAAATACAAAGACAAGACATTATCCTCCTCTATGTTCCAGTTTAAAGAGGTGGCTCCAAGGCCATCAAGAGAGAAATTCCTGGAATGCAAAACTGGCAAGAGTCTCTAACTCATAAAATATTTAGATACATCGAAAATAAACAGAAATTATAATTTCAAGTTTTCTAAAAGAAATGCTAAGGAGAAGTTGAGGGGGGAGTTTTCTTTCCGACATCAGAAAATTAAAAAAATATATTTTATTATTATTGTTAGATTACATATACTCTTACACCAGCAATAAGTTGGGAACTAGGTGAAATCAGGGCAATAGGATAACAAGTTAGCAAAGGAACAATTTAGCTGTTCTTTATGACCTGACAAAATACTGTTCTAGAAGTTTCAGGCTAGTGGAACAGTTCAGGATTGTGAATGTTACAGGAGGATATAACAAAGAGCAATAATTCAGTTTTCCTAGAAAAACACTTCGAGATAGTTTGCTGGCATATTTGAAAGGGTATAACTGATGCACATGCTAGGCAGATATAAGCTCTCATTCCCATTCATAATGGGTTTACTTTACTTTCTCTTCTACCTTCAAGCTGGAGTTTTTACCCTTGCCTATAAATCTGCATCTTCCTCTCTACTGTAGCTAAAAAAGAAAAAAAAAAAAAAAAAAAAAAACTAATAACTAAGAATCACCAATTTGAAAGTTCACATGTCCCAAAGTTTAATTATAAGACGTTTAAAATAATTATGTATTGTCTATGTGAATGTGTTTTTATATTACGGTAATTTAAAATATTTTCTCACAGGAAGAAAAAATGAAGATAATCTAAAGTTCGTTAATATATTATGGTATCTTGATATCTTATAGTGTTCTTCAATATCATATATAATCCCATAATTAAATAATAGTAGTTTACCAAGTTTTTTGTCATAAATTCCCATAAATTCTGTAACACTGACCACTGGTTACATGTATGTACTACAAATGGAGTTTTCTGAGGTCATTTTTACTATTTTTACCATTTTTAATAGTTGACTACACACAGGGCATTTTGCAGCCGTAGTCACTTCCAGGACATGGTCAACTACACTGCCATCTGCTGGTCTATTCATGGTAAAGCCAATACCCAAGACACTGAATACTCTCAAGTTTTTAACAATGAAAGGAAACTTTACACTTTCCTGATGTAATTTTCCAGCAATCCTTACAATAAAGTAGGCAAACATTTAGTAATATTTTCCTTTGGAAACCTGTCTTTTTTGTATGCAGTTTAGAATCCCTTATCAATGTGGACGTTTACTCTGCAATGAATCCATTTTTTCCTCTTTCCTATTCTTAACAGACTTCCCTCTAACCCAAGGTCTTATTAACTCATTTGCTTTCATCCTTTTTATGACCTTTGACTTCAGTTCAAATATACAACTACAGCATCACTGACGACAGACAAAACATGAAGTAATTTCCCTTCTTATGGTTACAAAATTGCATTGCTGAATGAGAGATTAGTATTGAATAGATACAGTTATGCGGCATCAGATTAGCAGCGTATTTCTTTAAATAAAACTATTCACAGAAAAACATACATGATGTGGGCAGCCTATAATCTACATACTATATTTTAAGGCTTGTGTACTCAACATTAGTATTGCAAAGGGTTAGATTATACTCTTGGCTACTTTACTGTTTTGTACAGAAATATTTTAACAGTATTTCTCTAGAACAAAGTTTTATGAAACTGGGAATGTTAAAATAAGATGTATTTGTGATGTTAAAAATACTTGAATATTTGTGTAGATCCTCTTTTTCTTTTCAGTTCCAAAGGAAGTACTGTGTAGGACTCTCTACTGGTCCAAAATTTTATGATCTTGCTTCAGTAACATGAAAGATCTATCCTAGCTAAACACAGAATAGTGTTTTTATAATTACCTTGTTCACTAAATTGTATAATTTGTCTCTTTTATTACATCAACTCTTACTCCTGTACATTTATCTGACTTTTTTTCTAGCAAGAAAGTATTGAGAAACACGTCTTATAATTTATATGCAGAGGATATTTTAATAACCCATCTCTCCTTTCCTTGTTCGTTCATCTCTTTTTAGACTGACTGGAAGCTTTGTACCAGATTTGATAGTGAGCATGAGTAGCCAAATGTGGCTGCACCTTCAAACAGATGAAAGTGTTGGATCTGTTGGCTTCAAGGTTAACTACAAAGGTAATGATGAATTGCTATTGTAGGAAATGTTATCTTAATACCACTGGAGAATATTTTTAAATTCACATTTAATTGCATCTACAAAATTAAAAGTTTTGCAGAACACATGCAAGAATACATTCCAACAAAAATCATTTCCTCCTTAATTCAACTACAAATGTTAATTGCACTTATCGTTAAATAAAATTAGTTTTTCCTTTAAAATGTGTCTATTTTGCATACCTCATCTTTCTCTCAGTCTATTATACAATCATTGTGTTTCAATCCTCTAGTCTCCTAGCCTTCTCCATAACAGACATGTGATTTTATATTCTTTAAATAATATTCCTGGGAACGATTCTACTAATTATTAAATATTTAAATATAACAGTAAAGGACTGAAATCCCCAAATATTCCAAGATGCAAATCTTTCTTATAATCTATCATTCACATAAATCATAGACCACAAATTTGTGAAATTGCTATTGTCCATCCCAATGTCAGTAGAGATACAGAACAATGATTAATTACTTATGTATAACAAAATAATTTTGTTCTAGTTACATTTATCAGAAATAGATGCAAGCATTATGAGGTCATATATATCTTCCACACATGTTGGACCTTGATTAAAATCAATACATACACACAGTGAACATAATTAGAAATGTAAATTTGCAATTCTGACTGAGAAAAGTACTAATAAACTCAATTAAAAATTTGTTATAAAAATGAAAATATACAAGAGATCATCAGAATGTTATGTTGCTTGAATTTATCATTACTATTGTAGTAAAAATTATTTTCTATCTTATCAATTACTGTGAAAAATTCTTTTAATTACATAATAATAATTTTTTAATCAGATTTTTCTATTACAAACACTACCATGCTTTTGTTTCTGGACACATGAAAATGAATGTACGATGTCTGAGAGAGAGAACATATTCTTTCTGTTTTTGTTTTCTTGTGACTAAATTTGACACTATATTAATTTGAATAGTTCAAGAAATCTATATAAATGCCAGTTTATTAAAAAGGTAAGCTTGATTATAGTCTTAATATATTATTTATCAATTTAAAATCTAACTCTATCCCCAGTAAATAAAACAAGGTTACAAAATTTAAAGAACAATTGGCTTAAGTTACATGTATTTATCTACCTCTTTTTTTCTGGCAACTTATATTTTGCATGCAGGGGATCTATGTGCACATTTGTTACACATAAATATTGTGTAATGTTGAAGTTTGGAGTACAGATATAGTCACCCAGTCATATTTCTTGAAATACATCTTTTTCTCTTTCTTCCCCTTCTCCCTCTAAATGGCTAAGCAAATGTGACATTCTTATATTCTTCTTGTTTCTATTATTTTCTTCATCCTATGAAGGTTATCTGTCAGAAAATCTATAGTCATTTAAACTTTAGAAACTGTATTAATCGTTAATGATAATGCTTCAACAAGAAAGATTCATTAAAACTCCTGAACAGGTTAAAGCAATAGGGAGTTATATTGATATTTACACAGCTCTCTACTCTGCTGTGGTTCAAGAGCTGGAAGTACATTGTATAGTAATACAATTAAACATTATTTTGTTCTCCTTCTTCTCAGTTTTCAACAATAACAGTTTAAAAACTCACAGATGATACACTTGAAACCAACCCAGGACATTCTAAATGAATAGTGCCCTTATTTTCTCTCTCCTTTTCTCTCTTTTCTTTTCTCTCTCCTTTAGACTGGAAGTGTCTCTTGCAGTCTAACCTGCTGCACATTACTAATGATAATCTTCCACCATCAGAATGATGATCATATTACACTCATGCTCAAAATGTTTCTCTATTTTTATCTCTACAGATAAAGTCAAAATCTTCATACATCATTTCCTCCAGCTTTCTCTGTCTCGTTCCCCATAAGCTCTAATTTTACAAAATTATCCATAACTCTGTGAACCTTGCAAGTTGATTCACAGCTTTGCTTCTTTGGACATTCAGTAAATCTACCTGAATCACTGCTTTAAACTTAGCACCATCTCACTCATCCTTCAAGGCCAAGTTCAAATATTTACTCTTGTGTGAACACTTGGTTAACTCTAACCATCATAAAGACTACTTCCTCTGTTTTATAAACAGTGATTCATATGTATTATACAACTAAATAGAAAATATGTCTTACTTGTCTTTGTATTTTTGCTAGCAATATCCCTGCCATCATCATAATTAGCTAATAATTATTCAATTAAACTGAATAAATGATTTCACCTATATAAATGAAGTAATACTGAGCAAAGTATGTCCTCAAATGTTTAGTTTACCATGGTTTTTTTGTACTGTGAAAACCATATTTTTGCATTTCCATAATTTAAAACCTGTGCTCAAAGTTGAAGTAGGGTTCATTTTGAGAAATTACAAATTTTGAAGTGCACATAGCTTTAGCAAGTTCTCCTACTAAAAATAATTTTCATAATTACCATGCTCTCTGTTGAGTAGTGTGTTGGTTCTAAATGGAACACCTGCTAAAAAAACTTTCCAGATTGATCTAAAGATATCTTCTGTTTTTGTCATCTGTAGATTTTGCACGAGATAGCATTAAATGTAGATCTCCTCTAAATTAAATAAATGTATTTATTGAGTAGTTTCTCTCAAATTTTTAACATGTTAAACATAGTGACTAAAATATATAATTTAGTCCTTGTCTTTTGTGATATATTCTTATTCTTAAATTCTGTTTTTCTAATTAAGAAAGTGTTTTCGAAAGTTTATTTTAAAGAAAATATGATTTCAAATGATGTCTGCAGTCAGAAACTCAAAATAGAAAAAAGATTAAGAAGCTGGGCTTTTCTGATAGAATGAGGCTGGGAAGAAGACTTGGTACCCTCAATTGATCTGATTGCCTCTCATTCCCTCCAAATGTAGGATGAACCCTTGGACTCCAAAAAACATAGTTTGAAAATCACTGTTCTAAGACTGTACTATTGATGGGGAACAAAATTTTATCTATGAATATAAAATGATACATAGTTACCTAATTAAGTAGTCATTAATTGTAGAACTGCTGCTTTAAATCTGTGAATGCTTTCACAGAAAAACTATGAATGCTTTTTTCTATGGAGTTTGGACAATGGCTATCTTAAAATATAAAAAGGCAACAAATGTTGCAAATCAAAAAAACAGTCTTTTATTCTAAATTTAGTTAATTTTTATTCAACTAGTATTCATTTCATGTTTCTGTTCATGAAAGTGCACTGATTACTGTATACAGTAGCATAAATGAGTAAAATGCCACGGGACTCTTGAAAAGTTAATGATATTCCTAACTTTTAGAAATCAGTAACAACCATGTAATTGTAACAAAGCCGTGGCCATTCTGATTCACTGGAGATTTTTTTTGTTTGCCAAAACTACGATTCAAGATGTGACATTAAATGCCATTCCGAAAAGGAAATATAACCTAGCTGTCCACGTTGTCCCATTTCCCTTAGAAACATTAGTTTTGTTTCCTTGTTTTTATATTGTCGTTATTCCAAATGCATATTAATCAGAATTCAAGAAAAAAAAAGCCAGTTCTTTTCAATGGACACATTAACATCCATTAACACTGAGCTACTTTTGGATATATTTTCAACCTTGTCTTAGCTTAAGGAACATTAGAAAAGTAATTAACAATTATGAATATCCTGATATATTCCCATTATTTTGCCTACATTAACTCATTAAATCTCATTAAAATGGTAAGAGGCAAGAATTATTACTCATTTTTACAGATGAAAAAACTGACTAGGATTTAAGCACCATGATAATAAGAAGTTTGGTCTGTTTTGTTCAATGCTGTATAACCAGAATGTAGCATGATGCCTAACATATAGAAAGCAAACAAATATTTGTGGAATGTCTCAATAAATGAATGAACATGAATGGTTAATTATTAACTTACTGCAGAACATAGTTTCAACTCTATGAGTTTATTTACTTCGTTCTTTTTTCCATTATGTAATGTTGTATCCTAAGGGATTTTGAGGAGTTTTTAAGAAAAACTGAAAACCCTAATCAGTGTGAAGAGTAGGTGGACACCAAAAGATTGAGTTAAATTACTTAGCTCCCTTTAGCTCATCAGGTACACATCAAAATAAAACATATCCATGCATGTACATATGCACAAACAAACACACAGACAAAAAACACCTGATTTCACATAGGAGGTGTCTGCAATTTTTTATTTTCATATTGTTACTTGGCATTTCTTAAGACATGGATTATTTATGAATGTTAACTGATTATTACTAATATAAAGAAAATTACTGGGTTTTGCATATCCGTGTGGCGTTTGACCACTGTATTTAATGCTCTTAAGTTTAACTATTTCATGATTAGTCATTGTAAATAATTAGGAAGACATACATTAGAAAATTACAGAAAACCCAACTAATAGTGCATTAAACAAATATGTGTTTACTATCTCCACATGACATGTCCAGAGGGTAGATGCTGATGTTATTGTTATCTGAGACTCAGGTGCATTCTTGAATTCCCTCTATCTTCCTCAGCCTGTTTGTCTTCATCTGCAACGTTATAATTTTTGCCAGAGGTCTATTGTAGGAGGAGATTGGAACCCTCAAAATTCCATTAAATTATTGTGATGAGAGCTAGTATTTCTGTCTTACTCTTCTTTTGATGGCAATGACTTTATATTTGAACATTTAATATATTTGACAAGGATATGTAGAAAAGAATCTTTACCAAATGTAGGGAGTTCAAAAACGTTTAATCTAACTTCTAGTCGAACATTTTTCTGTGTCCATTGACACAATCTTTTATTTAATTATGTCACTCCTTTAACTGTATTCATAGTTTTTTCCAATATACAACAAACTTTCATTTCTATGACAAAAACCTTCTTGAAAATGATGACTAATCCCTTAGTATCCCCTGGGATCAATTTACTAACAGTTTGACTAAAATAGTTATATTTGTAAATTTGAATTAGAGTTTCTTTTTGTGGTGATTTTATAAAATTTGGGTTTTAGAATATGGCTGTATTACAGAATGAGTCAGGAAATTTGTCAATGCCTTGTAATAGTATAAATAACACAAAAGTTACATCTGTTTTAGGGAAAGAAAGACCCTAAACATAAAACTATCTGGGCATTTTTACTTAGAGATAAATATCTAACAAATTTATGTATTTTAATTTGACAATAAATCTCTTCAGCTCTCTTCTTCAATTAATACTGGTCATTTATATTTTGTTGGAAAAATTTCCAGGTCATATGCAATAATTTTCAAATATATGGACATTTCAAATACATTTTCTTTTTAACAAAAGTTTCTTTGAAAGAAAATAAAGACATAGTATATTGATATTTTATTTATGTGTATGTTAATTTCATGGCAGTAAATTTTTTATCTTTCTCTCTTTTACTGAATCAGCTTTCTTCTCTGCCTGACAATTATTTCTTTTCATACTAGTAACTGAAATACTCTAGGCGCTGATAAACGATATTTCTCTTATTTCTGTACAGCGCTACAGGTTTGGGCCAAACTAATCAAACCCTTGGAAAGGTTATCGGTCCAGGCCGGATGCAGTGGCTCACACCTGTATTCCTAGCACTTCGGGAGGCCAAAGCGGGTGGATCATCTGAGGTCAGGAGTTCAAGACTAGCCCAGCTAACAGGGTGAAATCTTGTCCCTACTAAAAATACAAAAAAATAACTGGGCCTGGTGTTGTGCACCTGTAATCCCAGCTACTAGGGAGATTGAGGCTGGAGAATTGATTGTACCTGGGAGGTGGAGAATGCAGTGAGCCAAGACTGTGCTGCTGCCCTCTAACCTGGGCGACAAAATGAGATTCCGTCTCAAAAAAAAAAAAAAATAAATAAAAAGAAAAAAGAAAGCTTATGAGTCCAGCATCTGGGCAACTGATATAGTTTCTAGGTGCAATAAATATTTTTCTAAGATGGTAAATTCTAATGGTGATTTTACTTGGTGATACTGGAATAACTTTTATTTTATGTTGATAACTTGCCGACAGAGGCATGGTAGGACCAACAACTAGAAAGAAAAACATAGCATTGTGGACATAATTGGAACTCCTAAATTTAGCAGTTCCTGAAAGGAACACTAGACCTTGGTCTTTCGGTTGTGTGAGGCTATAAATTTCTCCTTTCTGAAGACATAGTGAGTTCAATTTCTGCCACTAAATTAGCCTCTCTGTTATCTCTTTGTTTAGTTTTTTCAAACAGTATTAAATTTAGTCTATAGCTTCCTCCTTATACATATTTTAAGTTCAACTTAAAGATTTCTCCATACACAGTGAACCATAACTTACCTCAATGTGTAAACAGGCTGTGACTTCTTCTTGTACCAATCACTGAGTTGTGGCCAACCAAAGGCTCCTTTTTCTGTCCATAAATCTTTGACTATGCAGGAGTGCTGAAGTCTCTGCAGACCTTTTTGTTTGTTTGTTTGTTTTGGGATTTTCCTGATTTGTGAATCATTCTTTGTTCAATTAAACTCTTTTAATTTTAATTTGCTGAAGGTTTTTCTTTTAACAAAGTAAGAAGAAACAGTCTATATTACAGTTCAATGCTTTCAGATATATTTCTTTCTTTATTTAAAAAATGTATGTGTTAACATGGAAATATATTGCAGATGGGCCCAAGGAAAAGTGTGTACCCACAGGAAGGAACAGTTATATGTGAGTTAATTAGTGTTCACTATGCTCTTTTTTTTTCAGGAAAGGAAACAGAAATATAAGAATTACCTTCTGCTAGCAGTATATATTCATAATGAGCAAATTTCTTTATTTATCTTAGCACCTGTGTCTTAATGCCATTTTATATTAACATATATTTATATAATATATCAATATATTAATTAACATATTAATACATTAGCAATAATATATGTTAGTAAATATATTAGCAATACAATATATATTTATACATTTATATACACACAGTAAGTTATAGTCCCATTCAGTTTTGTTCTCAAATCATGAGAAAAATTAAGGTGTTTTAGAAGTAGCATCAACTCCTTTGTTCTTAAATGATTCATAATGACAGAAAAAAACAATTGTTTCTCATCATTCAAATCATATTGTGTAGTAAATGTTTTCTGTAAACTTTCTATAAATGTTTTAAATGATTTTTTTACCCTTAAGATTTTATGAATAGTTCAGAAATAGACCTACATATTATGGCCAATTGATTTTCAACAAAGATGTTATAGAATTGCATCAGAAAAGATACTATTATTTTTTAAATGGTGCTAAAACAATTGTATAGCCACATGCAAAAAAAAAAAAAAAAAAGATTTGTAACCATTAACTCATTCAGTTACAGCAATCAACTTGCAGTATACTATAGACCTACATTTAAGAGCTAAAGCTATACAACTTCTGGAATAAAACACAGAAGAAAAGCCTAAATACCTTAGTTTAGGAAAAGTTATCTTAGATAGGGGACCAAAAGCATGCTGTTTGTTACTGGCTGAATATTTATATTTCCCCCAAATTTATATGTTGAACCTCTCACTACTGTATGTGATAGTGTTTGGAAATGGGGCCTTTGGGAGGTAATTAGGTTTAGATGAGATGATCCCCTCATGATGAGATTAGTGCCCTTACAGAAACCGGGAACCATCCTCTTTCTCTTTACCATGTGTGGATCCAGCTAGAAGTGAACCATCTGCAAGCCAGAAAAGGAGCCCTCACCAGAGATCAACTATTCTGGTGTTGTAATCTTGGAATTTGCAGCCTCCAGATTGTGAGAAATAAATTTCTGTCACATAAGTTGCTCAGGCTATGTAATTTTATAATAGTACAGGAGAAAACTAAGATATTATAAAAATTGATAAATTGGACTTCATCAAAATTAAAAGTATTTGATCCTCAAAAGGCATTGTTCAGAAAATGAATTGCAAATCACAGACTGGATAAGAATATTTGCAGAAACATATGTAATAAAGGACCTGTATTCAGAATAAAGCAAACAACCAATTTAAAATGGGTAAAAGAGTTGATGAAACACTTCACAGAAAAGAGATACAGATGGCTAAAAAGTGTATGAAAAAGATGTTCACCATCATTGTTATTAAGGAAATGTAAATTACAACTACAAAGAGATACTACTACATACCCACTACAGTGGTGAAGATTAAAAAAATGTTGGCTTGGCAAGCAAATGGAATAACTGGAACTCTTATACACTGTTAGAAGGAAGATAAAAATGGTATAACCATTTTGAAAAACAGCTTGGCAGTTTCTTAAACATATGTCTACCTCACAACCCAGCCATTTTACTCTTAGACATTTTCCCAAGAGAAATAAAATCAATTGTCCATATAAAGACTTGTACAAGAATATACATAGCAGATTTTTAAAAACTTCCACAAACCGAATCCAAATATCCATTCATGGGAGAGTATATAATAAAAATAGCATATGTCTACACAATAGAATACTACTCATCAATAAAGAAGAAAATGCTATTAACACATGCAAAATGGATAAAAATCAAAACCAATATGCTGAGTAAAGCCAGATGAAAAAGAGAATGATGCTATTTATTTAAAATTCTAGAAAATATTAATGAAATCTATGATGACTAAAAACAGATTATTTGTTATCTGGGTGCATGGATGAAGGAAGGGGTAGATTGCCAACAGGCTGGTGAAACCTTTACTGGGTGATAGACACATTTGTTACTATTTTTTTTTTGTATCACAGCGTATGCCTCTGTTACCCAGCTTAGAGTGCAGTGGCGCCCCCCATCTCAGTTCACTGCACTCTCTCAAGCGATCCTCAAGTGATCCTCCTACCTCAGCCTCCTGAGTAGCTGGGACTACAGGCATGTGCTACCCTCGTGGCCAATTTTTGCATTTTTTATAGAGATGGAATTTGGCCACATTGCCTAGGCTGGTCTTGAACTCCTGGGCTCAAGAGGTCTGCAAGCCTTGGCTTCCCAAAGGCCTGAGGTTACAGGTGTGAGCCACCATGCCTGGCCTAAATGTTCATTATCTTTTCTGTGATGATGATTTCACCAGTTCTTCAAGCTGCATGCTTTAAATATGAGTAGTTTATTATTAATCATACCTCAATGAATCTGTAAACAAATTTGTTTAATATTACCAGTTACTGTTTCAAACTGAAAGCAAGTGTAAGCTGTATTATTTTAATGATATTGTTATTTTGGGAGAATAAGAAAAAGATTATGAGCAGAATGTTTTCAACAATTAAAAAGGCAAGAGCAATGTTTTGTTCAAAATGATTAAGTAGAAGAGAAAAAAATATTCTCAGAATTTATTTTTGAAATGTTCAGTGGTTATACTCTGCAGAGTTGAAGGTTTGTTCTGTTATTTTCTCAGTAGATTGTATCTATTACAAACAAGAATTTCAAAGGCATAATAGAGATTATGATAGGGGAAACCTATATCCAAGCACCAAACAAAGAGCTGAAAATTGCATTCATTTTTCCATTTGCATTAAAACACTCAGGCTTATGCAAAGTTGTACAAAGTGAAAATTCATTATCATCAACCACTTAATCTGGTGGTGCATGAACACGAAATATCTGACTTTTTATATTCCTCCTTTGTGGGGAACTGATCATTTCTGAAACTGGAAACACCTTTCATTTTCTGCATATATATGACTGTTTTTTTCACTTTTGCTCCATGTATTTACTGTTTTCCAACACTTAATTGTGTATTTCTCAAAAAATCCTACCATTTGTAGAATCTCAAGTTTTACCTTCGCTATATTCCTGATTAGAGTCAGGTTTAAAAAAAGTTTTCACCACATATTTGTATAGTGGAGAAATGAAATGATGGTATCTGGCAACAGTCATTTGTATGTATATGCATTTGTCTTTTCAGTAAGCACATATAAACAGAGATCCTATACTATACATTATTGCAGCCCCACAGTACTTACCACAATAAATAAATACATCAATCTGTAATTTGTAAAAGAGATCAACTGGATTAATGTAAAACCCAAATGGCTCTTAATATTAGAGAATTGCTGTACTATTAAAAGTTGATTCTTAAATTTTTAATATTAAAAATATGCATTAAAGCAGAAAACTAATAATGAATGAATAATAAAGATCTGTCAGGACTGTTTGAAGTTTTATGGGTCCCCAATAATCCCATGCATTCTTTAGTTTTCTAGTGCTACAAAATCAGATTAGTAAAATAAAATTATGTAAAGCATAGTTATATCATTTTTTAATTTTACAAATATTTCCTATTTCCCCATAGCCTATCCTTTAGCTAAAGTCAATTCAATTTAGTGGGATCAAAGTCATCAATAAACCATGCTAAAATGATGATTTGTTGTTTTTTAAAAGAGCATTCTGTCAATAATAAAAACTTTGTTTAATCAAGTGAAAAGTAAAACTGAAATTTCTAGTTTCTTAGGAACTAAATTATCTGTCATATACTAACATAATATAAGCATGTTACATAGATACATTTCAACGTTCATACAATTAGATTTGAGTCCAAACTCATTTATTTAAATAATTGTTTTTCTCTGAAGTGTTCCGTAGGCATTGCTGATTTAATATTTGCTGTAAGATCAGTTTCCATATCTCTAAAACAAGAAACTTAGATTAAGTAGTCTCTACATTTCCTTTGAGTTCCAGCATATTTTTATTAATTTGATGTTGATATATTTATTGTGCTATCCAAAAATATTACACTCAATATTGATTCATGATAATAAACTGAGATACCTTAAGTGGGATACATGTTCCTTGTATGAATTCTGAGACAATCTCTCTCTCAGAACTTGCTGCAGATGTGATACCTTATTGTCTCCTGATGGTCTCTTAGCACTGAACCAACAAAGACATTTGGTTTTCACATTTTTGTACCTTTTGAGATGTCTTTTTATATAATTTTTATTTTTAAAAAATCCCAGAGTCCGTAAGAAGTGATTTCTTTTGCTTAAGAAAAATTACCAAGTCATGTGTAATATTTTGTGTGCGAATTTTATGATAACATTTCAACCTGCCTCTCAGAATAAAGAGGGCTTTTAAGCATGACTCATGAAAACTTTTACATTTGAGTAAGGTTTATTCTTTTTGTTCTTGCTCTTTATTAACTTAGAGGTTTATTTTATTTTACATTCAATACACCAAGTTCTTTCAGAAAACAATTGCTTCTAAAATGTCCAGTATAACTTTGTTTACCTCAACTTACTGGAACTAAGCCTTTTGTTTCTGCATGCCAAGAATTGGGATGAGTGGTAGTAGAATATTAAAAGTTATGTCAATTTAAAAATATTTATAGAGTTTCCACTATGTGCCAGGCATTGTGAAGGGGATAGGGTACATAGTGAAATATAAAAGACTTAGTCATTATTTTCGTTTTAGTGGGACAAAGACTGATACTTAAAAAATAATTTTACCTGTGATGAATACTAAAAATGAAAATCAGAATGTGCTTTTTGGAGACTGTAACAAGTCACCTAATGCAGCCTTCAAGGAAAGATTTCCAGAATTGGTTAACTTTGAATGAGACCTGAGGCTAAGTAGGAGGTGGGAAGTGGGGCAGCATAACCAATGTGTGCTAATGGTAACAAGTTCCATTGGAGATGAGAGAATTTCAGGATGCAGGATGTGTGGCAGGAATGGAGAGACAGAGGTTTTAGGAGTAGTCCTAGATAAAACTGAAAAACAGGAAAGAACATACCATGATTTGGTGTAAAAGGCATGTATATAGCTATGATGACAGAAGATGTCCATTTCTCCAGTGGAGGCGAAAGAACACTTCCACCTCTTTTCATGTATGCAGTTTTCCCAATTTTCCCCTGAAGACAAGGACCAGTATTTATTAAAGTAAGGGAATCATAGAACATTGGAGCTGAAAGAGACTATTTTAAAACAAAAATTTAATTTTTCATTTTTATGGGTACATAGTAGGAATATAAATTTATGGGTAAATTAGATATTTTGATACAGGTCTACAATGTATAATAATTACATCAGAGTAAATGGGGTATCCATCAGTTCAAACATTTGTCATTTCTTTTTGTTAATAAACATTCCAACAAAACTCTTTTAGTTATTTTAAAATGTATAATAAATTATTTTTCACTATAGTCAGCCTGTTCTGCTATTAAATACAAGGTCTTATTCATTCAATCTAACTGTATTTTTGTATCCATTCATCATTCACATACCTCCTTACGCCACCACCCCACTGCCATTCCCAGCCTCTGGTAACCATCATTCTACTCTGTATCTCCATGAGCTCAACTGTTCTAATTTTTAGCTTCTGCAAATGAGTGGGAATGTGGGAAGTTTGTCTTTCTGTGCCTAGCTGATTTCAGTTTACATATTGTCCTCCAGTTCCATCCATGTTGTTCCAAATGACAGGATCTCATACTTTGCTCTGGCTGAATATTACGCCATTGTGTATATGCACCACATTTTTTAAATCCCTTCATATGTTGATGAACACTTAGGTTGATCCAAATGTTGGCTATTGTGAATAGTGCTGCAATAAATGTGGCAGTGCAGATATGTCTTCAATAATCTGATTTTCTTTCTTTTGGGAATATACCTAGCAGTGGGATTGCTAGTTCATGTGATAGTTTTATTTTCAGTATTTGAGGTACTTCCACACGGTTTTCCATAGTACTAATTTACATTCTCACCAACAGTGTATGAGGATTCTTTTTCTCTACATTTTTGCTAGAGTTCACCATTTTCTATTGCCTGTTTTTTTGGATAAAAGTCATTTTTACTGGAGTGAGATGATATCTCACTGCAGTTTTGGTTTCCATTTCTCTGATAATGATTTCGAGCACTTTGTCATATACATGTTTTCCATTTGCATGTCTTCTTTTGAGAAATATCTATTCAGATGAGACATTTGCCTATTTCTAATCAGATTACTGGAGGTTTTTTCCTATTGAGTTGTTTATATATTCTAGTTATTAAACCCTTGTCAAATAGATAGTTTGTAGATATTCTCTCTCATTTTGTGGGTTGTCTCTTCATTCTGCTTCCTTTGCCACTGCAAAAGCTTTTAAAGTTGACATAATTCCATTTGTCCCTTTTTGCTTTGCCTGCCTATGCTTTTGGGGTAATAAATAAGAAATGTTTGCCCAAACCAATGTCCTGAGAGTTTCCCAGTGTTTCCTTTTAGTAGTTTCAGGTCTTAAATTTAAGCTTTAGGTCATTTTGACCTGTTTTTTGTATATGGCAAGAGATAAGGGTCTAGCTTCCTTCTTCTGCATGTGAACATGCAGTTTTCCCAGGACCATTTATCCAAGAGAATGTCCTTTCTTCAATATATGCTCTAGGCACCTTTATTGGAAATGAGTTCACTACCAATGTATGGATTTATTTCTAGGTTCTTAATTCTGTTTCCTTGGTGTATGTGTCTGTTTTAATGCCAATATCATGCTGTTTTGGTTACTATAACTCTGTAGTATAATTTGAAGTCAGGTAATGTGATTCCTCCAGATTTTTTTGTTGTTTGTTTTTGTATTTTTTTTTTTTTTTTTTGCTCAGAATTGCTTTGGCAATTCTGGGTCTTCTTTGGTTCCATATACATTTTAGGAATTTTTCTTTCTTTTTCTGTAAAGAATGTCATTGGTATTTTGATAGGAATTGCATTAAATATGCAGATTGCTTTATGGACATGTTAATAATATTGATTATTCTAATCCATAAGCTAAAGTATCTTTCCTTTTCCTGTTCCTTTGAATGTCTTGCCTAAATGTTTTATAATTTTCATTGTAGAGATGAAAATTTTCACTTCCTTGCTTAAAATTATTCCTAGGTATTTTATTTTATTTGTAGTTATCATAAATGGGATTACTGTCTTGATTGCTTTTTCAGACTGTTCACTGTTGGCAGATAGAAATGCTACTGATTTTTGCATGTTGATTTTACTATCCTGAAACTGCTGAATTTTAAAATCAATTCTAATAGGTTCTTGGTGGGCTCTTTAGGTTATTCCAAATTTAAAATTATATTATCTGCAAATGAAGATAATTTGACTTCTTTCTTTTCAGTTTGGATGCCCTTTACTTCTTTCCCTTGTCTTATTGCTCCAGCTACAATTTTCGGTACTATGTTGAATAATAGTGGTGAAAATGTGTATCCTTTTGACTTGCTCCAGATCTTAGAAAAATTGATTTCAGTTTTTTTCCCATTTAGTATTATACTAGCTATGTGTCTGTTGTATATAGCTTTTGTTCTGTTGATGTATGTTTCTTCTGTACTCATTTTTGTGGGTTTTTATTATGAAAGGATGTTGAATTTTATTAACTGCTTGTTCAGTGTTAATTGAAATGATTATATAGTTTTTATTCTTCATTATGTTGATAAGCTATATCACATTAATTGATGTGCATATGTTGAACCATCTTTGCATTCCTGAGATGAATGCCACTTGGTCATAAGGAATGATCTATTTAATGTATTGTTGAATTAGGTTTGGTAGTATTTTGGTGAGGATTTTTGCAGTGGTGTTTATCAGAGATATTGGCCTATAGCTTTCTTTCTTCTTTTTTTTTTAATGTGTCTTTGTCTTGTTTTAGTGTCAGGGTACTGTTGCCCTTACAGAATGAGTTTGGAAGTATACCCTCTTCTATTTTTTGGAATGCTTTGAGTAAGATTTGTATTAGCTTTTCTTTAAATATTTGGTAAAATTCAACAGCGAAGTCATTGGGTCCTAGGTGTTTCTTTGCTGGAAGACTTTATAGCTTTATAGCTGCAATCTCATTACTTGTAATTGGTCTGTTAAGGTTTTGGATTTCTTTATGTTTCAATGTTGGTAGGTTGTATGTGTCTAGTAATTGATTCATTTCTTTTAGATTTTCCAGTTTCTTGGCATATAGTTGCTCATAGTAGCATCTGATGATCCTTTGAATTTCTGTGGCATTGGTTGTAATGTCTCCTTTTTCATCTCTGATTTCATTTATTTTAGTCATCTCTTTTTATTTCATAGTCTTACTTAAGGTTTGTTTATTTTGTTTCTTTTCAAAACACAAATTTTCATTTTGTTTAACTTTTGTACTGTTTTGGTTTCAATTTTATTTATCTATGTTCTGATCCTTATTGTTTTCATTCTGCAAATTTTAGGTTTGGTTTGCTCTTGCTTTTCTAGTTATTTAAGATACATCATCAGGTTATTTATTTGGAATTTTTTTTCATTTTTCTCATGTAGGATCTTATTGCTATAAACTTTCCTTTTAGAACTGCTATTACTGTATTCCATAGGTTTGGTATGTTGGATTTCCATTATCATTTGTTTCAAGAAATTTTAAAATATTCTTCTTAGTTTCTTTATTAATCCACAGGTCATTCAGGAGCATAATGCTTAATTATGATGTATTTATTAATAGTTTCCAAAATTCCTCTCGTTATTGATTTCTAGTTTTATTCTATCTGCAAATATCTATTAGAACCATTTCATTTATATTTCTGATTAAGTCCAGTGTTTCTTTGTTCATTTTCTATCTGGATGAATTCTCCAATCCTAAAACTTTAAAGTTAAATCTCCAGCTATAATTGTATAATTATATCCTATATATAATTGTATAATTATACCCTATATATAATTGTATAATTAGTCCTAAAGAAAGAGACAATCTATCTCTTTCTTTTATTTGTTTTACATATTTGAGTGCTTTGGTGTTGAGTGCGTATACGCATTTATAATATTATATCCTCTTTCTGGATTGACCCCTTTATCAACATGTATTGATCTTGTCTCCTTTTATGTTTTTTTGGTCTTGAAATCTATTTTATCTGATATAAATATAGCTACTCCTGCATTTTTATTGTTTCCTTTTGCATAGAATATCTTTTTCCATCCATGTATTTTTTGTCTGTATGTGTCTTTGTAAGTGAAGTGTGTTTCTTCTATGCAGCAAATATTTAGGACCTTTTAAAAATCCATTTAGTCATTCTATGTCTTTTGATTAGAGAATTTAGCCCATTTACACACGATGTTATTATTGATAAATAAGAATTCACTACTTTTATTTTGTTAATTTTTCTAGTTGTTTTAGAGTCCTTCCTTCCTTCCTTCCTTCCTTCCTTCCTTCCTTTATGTGAAGGAAATTTTCTCTGGTGGTATATTTTAATTTCTTGTTTTCTGCTTATTGTGTAGCTGTTGTAGCATTTTTAATTTGAGGTTACCATGAGATGTGTAAATAATATCTTATAGCCTATGATTTTAAACTGTTGACAACACTTACTGCAAAACAAATTAACAAGCAGAAAGAAAACTAATAACTCTACTCTTTATCCCCCACATTAAAAAAAATTATTGTGTCTACTTATGTCTTATTATACTATTTCTTAGAATTTGTTGTAGTTATTAGTTTTGAAAGGTTCTTATTTTACCCTTCCCACTTAAAACATGAGTAGTTTACACATTACAATTGCAGTGTTTTCCTGTATTTATCTGTGTACTTACTTACTATTACCAGTGAATTTTGTATCTTTATATGATTTTTTGTCACTTATTAATGTTCTTTTCTTTCAGATTGAAGAAATTCCTTTAGTATTTCTTATAGGACAGATATGATGCTGAGAAAATTCCTCAGATTTTGTTTGTCTGGGAACGTATTTGTTTCTCCTTCATGTATACAGGTTATTTTCACTGGATATATCATTACAGTTTTTTTTTTTTCTTTCAGTGCTTTAAATATGTTATATCACTCTTTACTGACCTGTAAGGTTTCCACTGAAAAATCTAATTCCAGGCATACTGGAGTTCCATTGTATGCTATTTGTTTATTTTCTCTTTCTGCTCTCAGGATTCTTTCTTTATCCTTGACCTTTAGGAGTTTGCTTATTAGATGTCTCCTGGTAGTCTTAATTGGGTTAAATCTGTTTGGTGTTTTAAAACCTTCTTGCACTTGAATATTGACATATTTCTCTAGGTTTGAAAAGTCTTCTCTTTTTATCCCTTTGAACAAATTTTCAACCCTGATATTTCTCTCTACCTCCTCTTTAAAGGAAGTAACTCTTAGATTTTCCCATTTGAGGCTATTTTCTAGATATTTTAGGCATTATTCATTATTTTTATTCTTCTTTTTTTTTTGTCTGTCCTGACTCTGTATTTTCAAATAGCCTGTCTTCCAGGTCACTAATTCTTTCTTCTGTTTGATCAGTTTTGCTATTGGGAGACTGAAGCATTTTTCAGTATGTCAACTAAATTTTTCAGCTCCATAATTTCTGCTTGATTGTTCAATATATTTTAATATATTTATTAATATTAATTAATATTGATTTATTATTATTAATTATATATTAATTATTATTAATTATTAATTGATATTAATTTATTAATATTAATAAATAAATTTAACAAATAGATTAAAATATATTGAACAATCAAGCAGAAATTATATTTGTTAAATTTATCTGATAGAATTCGTATTCTTTCTTGGTGGTGTTTCAAATTTCATAGAGCTTCCTTAAAACAGCTATTTTGAATTCTCTGTTTAAATATCTCTCACTCTAGGATTGGTCAGTGCTGCTTTTTTTTAGTTCATTTGATAAGGTCATGTTTTCCTGAATGGTCTTGATGTTTGTGGATGTTCATAGATACCTGGGCATTGAAGTGTTAGGTATTTATTGTAATCTTCATGGTCTCAGACTGTTTGTATTTGTCCTTCTTGAGAAGACTTTCCAAGTATTCAAAGAGAATTGAATATTGTTATTAAGTCTTTTGTGACTGCAGCCATATCTGCATTAAGGATCACTTCAAGCCCAGTAATGCTATAAATTTTGCAGTCTTATAGAGATACTGCCTTGATGGTCTTGGGTAAGATCCGAGAGACTTCCCTGGATTACCAGGCAGAGTTGCTTGTTCTCTGCACTTACTTTCCTCTCAATGGAGTCTCTATCTTTATACTGAGCTGCCTGTAGTTGGTGGAGGGATGACACAAGTACTCTTGTGACCAGCACCACTGGGGCTATGCTGGGTCACAGTGGAAGCCACCACAGTACTGGGTATTTCCCATGGCCTACGGCAACTATTATCTGGCTACTGCTGGTGTTTATTCAACGCCCAGGAACTCTTTAGTCATCAGGTGGTGAATCCAGCCAGACTAGTGCCATTCTCCTTCAGGTTGTTGGTTTCCTTCTGATCCAGGGTGAGTCTAGAAATGCTGTCTGTGAGCTAGCATCTGGAGTCAGGAATTTTAGGAATTTTTTGGTGCTCTGTTTTACTATAGCTTTACACAACAGCTAAGCTGGTACTAAAGTTGCAAGAAAAAGTTCCTTTTACTCTTTCATATTTTTTCTCAGGCAGAAGGAGTCTCACCTCATGGCCATCCCTGCTCTAGGTCCATGGTGAGAACTGCCTGGCTACCACTAATGTTTATTCAAGGTCCAAGGGCCTGTTAGTCAGGATGTGCAGAGTCTTACCAGATCTGGGTCTTTTCCTTCAGGGCAGTGGTTTCCTTCTGGCCAGGGCAGGTCTATAAATACGTGGAATCAGGGACTTTAGGAGTATGCATGTTGATTTATTTTACTACTCAGTGATCTAAGAAAGATGATGTAGAACTGGACTGGGTAGGTAACCTCTGAAATGAAAAGTAGAGAATAGAGTAGGGATTGGAGTAAAGAGTTTTATCTAAAAAGGAAAAAGAAGACACAATTTAGTGACAATAGACAAAGGATATATAAAGAAGTTATATGAGGAGATATATATATATATACACACAGACATATATGTATATGTATAAATGTGTGTGTGTGTATATATCTGCATATGTATATATGGGAGAATTATATATATATATATATATATATAGAGAGAGAGAGAGAGAGAGAGAGAGAAAGAGAGATGGAGATGATCACTGTAGTTAAAACCTTAAGAATACATTTTGGCAAAAGAATATAACTTTATTGTGTATATCCTTCCTCTTTGTAAATATCATGCATATTTACAAAATTTAAACATTGAACTACCATAGTATCTTCATTTTCTATAGAGTTTCAACAATAATATAAGAGGGATTGGAGCATCTATAAAAATTTAGGGGTTTTATGGTAGACTGCATAAAGAAAATGTGGTACATATGCACCATGGAATACTATGCAACCATAAAAAGAAACAAGATCATGTCCTTTGCAGGGACATGGATGGAGCTGGAAGCCATTATCCTCAGCAAACTAATGCAGTAACAGAAAACCAAACACCACACATTCTCACCTATAAGTGGGAACTGAACAAGGAGAACATATGAACACAGGGAAGGGAACAACACACACTGATGGGGGCCTGATGGGGTGCAGGTGGGAGGAGGGAGAGCATCAGGAAAAATAGCTAATGCATGTTGGGCTTAATACCTAAGAGATCAGTTGATAGGTACAGGACACCACCATGGCACGTGTTTACCTATTTAACAAAGCTGCATATCCTGCACATGTACCCCAGCACTTAAAATTAAATTATGAATATCTATGAGACCTTAAAAATATTTACAGGTTTAACATAGAAAGAAAAACATAGAAGCATTTTAGCAAAATATGCCAAATAAGTGTTGAACACAAGAACATTTTCCACATTTAATGGCAACGTGGTATCATTCAGGTGTTAACACCACAGAATTTATGAGTCTAATATGGCATTGAATTTAGCTGTATTGCTTGCTTACTGAAGACATTGGACAATTGTCTTATACTTTTGAAACCTCCATTCTCTCATCTATAAAAATGAGAAGAATCATGGTTTTTTAAAATTAAACACTGTGTGAATGTATGAGAAATGAATGTTAAGTATTAACAAACCATATAATTATTACTACAAGACCTATCAGTTGGGTAGCATTTAAAATTATGCATTATATAAAGTTTTTATTTATTCTAAGTGTTTGAGTTATAAAAAAATGTTTCTATTGTATTCTGGAAAGTAAAACTTGCATTTATTTAATTTATCTTCCAATTAATCATATATAGAAAAGTATATTGATTTGATTAAAATAGAACTCAACCAACAAGGAACAAGTGAAATTAGAAATTAAGAGCACTCTACCATTTACATCAGCATCAGAAACCATACATGTATGTATGTGTGCTGATGTGCTTGTGTGTGTAGATGTATACATGAAACATTTAAGCATAAGTCCACCAAATATTTATGAGCCATATTAGGAAAATAATAAAACTTCATTAAAAGTATCAAAATACTAAATAAATTAAGAGATATTCTATTATTTATGGATAAGAAGACTCAATATTTTCAAGATATGAGTTCTTCCCAACTTGATTTATAGATTCAGTGTAATCCCAGTGAAAATCCCAGCAAGTTACATCATAGGTATCAATGAACTGATTCAAAAGTTTATGTAGAAAGGAAAAAGACCCAGAGGAACCAATTCAATATTGAGAGAAAAGAACAAAGGAAGAGGACTGACTGACATTACCCGACATCAAGTTTTACTGTGATGCTACAGTAATTGAGGTCGTGTGGAATCAGCAAAAGAGCGAAGATGTCAATGGAATGGAATGCAGAGCTCAAGGGAAGATCCGCAAAATATAGTCAGCTGATCTTGACAAAGCATCATAATCAAGCAAACGGAGTGAAGTTTGTCTTTTCAACAAATGATGTTGAAACAACTGTAATTCCACAGGCAAAACCAAAAATGAATCTAGGCACAGACTACATTCTTCATAAAAATTGACCTAAAATGAATCATTGACTTAAATGTAAAACTGTACAGAAATATAAAACTCCTAGAACGTCACAAAGGAGAAAACCTAGATGACGTTGGATATGGTGATGATCAAAACCAAATGGATGATCCATAAAAAAATTAATAATCTGGACCTAATTAAAAATTAAAAACTTCTGCTCTGCAAAATATAATGTCAAGAAAATGAGAAGACAAGTTACAGACTGAGAGAAAAGTCTTTGCAAAAGACACATTTTGTAAAAAACTGCAGCCAAGCATGTAGGCTCACACATTGTAATCCCAGCACTTTGGGAGGCCAAGGTGGGTAGATCACCTGAGGTCAGGAGTTCAAGACCAGCCTGACCAACATGGAAAGACTCCTTCCTCTACTAAAAATACAAAATTAGCTAGGCATGGTGGCGGGTGCCTGTAATCCCAGCTACTCAGTAGGCTGACGCAGGAGAATCGTTGGAACCCGGGAGGCGGCGGTTGCAATGAGCTGAGATTGCACTGTTGTACTCCAGCCTGGGCAACAGGGCGAGACTTTGTCTCATATAAACAACAATAACAAACAAACAAACAAAACTGCTACCCAAAATACACAGTGAGTGCCTAAAATTCAACAATAAGAAATTGAGCAACCTTATTAAAAAATGGACAAATTATATGAACAGACCAGAAACGATAATATACGGATGGCAATTAAACATTAAATTATGTTCTACACCATATGTCATTAGGGAATCACAAATTAAAGCAATGAGATACTACTAGCTACCTATTAAAATGGCCCAGATCTAGGACATTGACAACACCAATTCTTGGTGATGATGTGAAGCAATAGAAATTCCGATTTTTGTTGGTGGAAATGCAAAATGGTATAGCCATTTTGAGAATAGTTTGGCAGTTTCTTACAAAACTAAACACACTCTTACCATAAAATCCAGCAATAATGCTCCTTGAAATTTACCTAAATGAACTCAAAACTTATATCTACACAAATACCTGCAAACGGAGGTTTATTGTAGCTTTTATTCATATTTTTAAAAATTTGGAAGCAACCAAAATGTCTTTCAGTAGGTGAATGTATAAATAAACTGAGGTGCTAAAAGGAAATGCTCTATCAAGATATGAAAAAACATGGATGAAACTTAGACACATTTTAAGTGAAAGAAATCAATCTGAGAAGTTAGCCCATTACATGATTTCAACTATATGATGTTCTGGAAAAGGCAATTGAGACATTAAAAAATGATCAGTTGTTTCGAGGGGTTAGATGGGAGCAAGAGAGATTAAGCAGAGCAAAGAGAATTTTTAGGACAGTAACCCTATTATATGTAACATGACAAGAGTAGATACATGTCATCACACGCTTTTCAAAACCCATAGAATGTACAACACCAAGCCTGAATTCTAATGTGAACTGTGAACTTTGGGTGATAATGATGTAGTTTCGCTAATTTTAACAAAGATACCATAGCAGTGTGGGATGTTGGTAGTTGGGAAGGTTGTATGTGAAGGAGAGCAGGGAGTATATGAGAACTCTGTACTTTCTGTTTAATTTTGCTGTGAACACAAAACTGCTCTAAAAATAAAGATTATTGATTTAAAAAGGAAGAAGTCATTACTACTTTCAAAGTTGCCCAGAAACATGTATAAAATGTTTTTAATTTTTATTAATAGAAGCATCAGAAAACTTTAGATGGCCATTCTCACTGATATATTTAATATCATTTTCTGATTTAGTCTACTACTCAATTTTCATGACAATGTTTTAGATTTTAAAAAAAGAAAACATTATCAGGGCATCAGTAAGCAACATATTCTAGCCGGTGTTCTCAACTGTCATTCATGTTTATTTCAGTTTTTACAACATTGCAGAGAACATTAAATATATTTTGGAGGCAAACTTTGACTCAAATTGACTTGAAAAACTCATTCAAAATAATAATGTTTTCATTTTCTGCTTGATATATCCCTAGTAGCAATAAGGAAATGGAATACTGTCTCTTCCTTTTAATTCAGTCATGAAGCAAAGTACAGTGGTCATCAAGTCATGGCATTTTCAGAGCAATTCCTCAAATAGAAGAAAATGCATATTTTGTTATTGGAGGAACAAAAGAAACTCAAATTAAATTATCTTTGTATAAATATGTTGGTTTACACCTTTAAAAAATCATGTTTATACATACTGCAATTTTTTGGTACATAAATAATATCATCAACAACTAATACTTATTAAGAAGTATCTGTTTTTGAAGCTGTGAGATACATTAAATAAGCATCCTAAACAGGATGAAAATGCCTTGTATAAACATAAAAATTCAAACAACACATATGCTCTAAATTAAAGTATAAAATATAGCCAATACCTATTTACATTACACATACGATTTTTCTGTCCATGATTGTGTTCTGTGAACTTATGTGGGAAAAAAATCTCATGCTTTTACTTAAAGGAAAAAAACAGACAAAGCCTGGAAAGTTTGCTGAATTTTATTAATAACATGTATTTTAAAAGATATTTTGTGCTCATGATTGTTGCCTGTATTTCATTTTTTGGTACAGTATCTCCAAATTTTGGTCACTGGTAATGCATAACCCTCCAAAAATAGAGCTTAAAAGAAGAAAATGAAGATGGAAATATAGCATACCAATAAATGTACAAAAGCTATTCCCATGTTTAATAATTCTACCCAGAGCCACAGTTACGTTTAGGATTCTTTTACAGAAGATGATGGAAAGCCAATAAAAATGTATGATGAGATTTAAAAGAAATTAAATTCTATCTTTATTGATGTGAATCTTTACACACGTGAATGAATCAACTAAAATTCCTTACCCAAGGATGTGTGTCTCAAACAGCCTTGATGTAGAATTAACATACAAAAGCTTCTGAGGGAAATGTAAGGAAACAATATAATAGTCATTGATTTAGCATTGAAAGACAATTTTTAAAATTAATTCAAATATTTATTAACATCCAGGAATATATAATAGGATTTTTGGTCAAGTTCACATTACCTCAAAATTGCTGCTCACATGTCTTAAGGAAATTTTCCCAGCACTTTTAGGTCTGAGAGTAGAAGATTAATGTTCAAGAATATGGAGAATTGCAAGACACCATACAAAATATGAAATTTGAAAATCTGACCTTAGTCTGGAAGACAGGATTTAGACAGCAGCATACCAAAAGTAAATGAAAGAAAGTAAATTATATCTGACAGTTCAAATTCTTGTCACCTAAACCTTAGTCAAGTTGAAGTTTATAAGATGATTTATTTTCCTAAGAAAAGTAATTTGGTGGATTATTTAATGGAAAAATTTATGGAGATAAAAAAACTGAGAAATATTAATAATGAGTAAAATATAATAATGCTTTTAAAAATAACATTGGGTAAGAACCTTATTTTGTTATATCCAGTGAATTTCCTTGACAATGTAAATTAGTACGGTGATTGCACATATACAGGTGATACTGCTGTTACCTCTCCCATGGTTTAAATAAGGAGTCAATAGGAAAACGTAAATGGAGCTCTATTATTTTCTAAATGATAATCTGTCCTCTGAAAATCTATTTTCTCCATATGTGGCTTACTTGGAACTGTCAGGAATGAGATACATACTAACATTTTTTGTGCACCTTTTATATATTAAGTGTCATGCAAGAAGTTGTAAATGTATTGTCTAGTATTTGTAATCCTACAAAATACTGACCTATTTTAAAATGTAACAAATAGTTAATTTTCTGTATGTATATAAAAGGTATTAGTTTTTAAGATTTATATTTAGAATACTATTGTGAAAATTAGCACATTTTCTAAATTTGTATATGTTATGCAAAGATGGAAGATAGTTAAAACACACAGTGAATGCTTTAGGAAATAAAAATGCATTGTTTTGTGAATAAACTAGATTGGTAAAGTAGGTGAAATAGATTCATGACAGTAAGACTCACTTTTATATTTAGTTTGTTACATGTTACATTTAAATAATCATATGACTTTGAGGCCCACTCAATTGTGAATAATAATGTGTTTTTGCCTGCTGGTAACTAATTCTACAGGGAAAAAGTCAAGGCAAAATTTTAAGTACATCATTCACCAAAATATTTTTTATATAGTTTAAACATAAAAGAACAATGATTTCAACTTGACTTACTAAAAACAGAAACCTTAATTTATGAATTATTTTATAGAATACAGGTAAAAAATAAGGAATTCGAAATGGTAAATGATCATTTTTTCAAAATGGTAAAAGCTTGATTCAGTGATACTTAAATTAAAATTCATGTGTTTCATTCAAATATTCATTCAACTAATATTCATTAAATTATTCTAGTTTATGAATTTATGCTATGACAGATCTATGTGCATGAGTTATTTTAAGGCAATTTCTGTTTTGTCAGCTAAGAAGTAGACACAGATATAAACAAATAAAAATGTATAATTATTAATATAATAGAAATTTTAGTACATATTTCTATTATATTATGGTAATATGTAATGTAATGATATCATTGTCTTACGATCGTAGTGCATTGGAGAGAGTACTGTAATTAATTTGACAAGGGGACAAGGTATTAGGGCAATCTTCAGATAATAAGTGATGTCAGGTCAGCAAAGAGGGAGGTGTAAGTGGTGGGCATCTTACACTGCATGAAAAGCAGTGTATAATCCTGAAAGCCTGGCTGCAAAGGCCTAGCTATAAGTACATATTATTTCTGAAGCTTAATGGTAACAAGGAGGGAGCACCAGCAGATGAGACTAAAAATGCGGCTTTAGAACTTAGGAAATCTTCAGAAGAATTTAAGCTATTAGTTGTATTATATGATTTATATTTGCATACAATTATTCTGTAAATTGTATAGATGGCGAATCAAAGGGGAAATGTGAATTAAAAGTCTATTTCAATTATATGGAAAAGATATAAGCCCTAACCTGAGATATTGATAGTTGGGGTTTTACGGCCAATGGAATCTGAAGACCTTTAAAAGAAAAAGTTAACAGTCTCTAATATCAAAACAGATGTGAAAGTAGCATTGAAGTATAGGGGATAATCAAAGATAACACCCGGCTGTCTTCTTTAGTGACTGGGTGAACAGCTGCTATGACATTACAAAAATATAATTTAAAGAGGGAAGATAAGGTGTGAAGTAGAAAAATAAAGTAGATTTCAACTAATTGAATATAATTTCACGGTGAGACAGCAAATTGGAGCTGCTAATTTGCAGCTGGAACTCAACAAAGAGATTTGAGCTTTTTGTATGGAAAACCTGTGATTAAAGTATGGGAAGACTTGAGAAACAAGTAGTTACTATCAGCTAAAATGTGGTGATCATAATGTATGTCAGTATGTTGTATAGATAAGCTCCACAGTTCAGAGATGTGTTACATATCTCAAATATAAATCTTGATAGATTTGGTGGCAATTAGGTAACTGAAAACTCAGCAGTGCACCCAGGTGTCACTGAGAAAATTTTAAGGCATAATTTTAAAGGTGTAGATGGAGAGAATAATCATGAGCAGGGTTAGATATGTTTACATGTACCAGAGATTAATGTATCAGGATGGAATTGATGCAGACAAATTTATAGAGAAAGAACCAAAAAAGTATGAGTTTCCATAGCTAATATGTTCTACTTTATTTGAATTAAGAAACAAGGTGTGCTTAAAATATTTACAAGAGGAAAAGGGGGTGAAGACAGTACCCAGTTGGAGATAATTGCTCTAGCCTCACAATGCCTCAGGTCCAAATGTAGATTGGAAAACTATATCTTGCTTTCCTAAAAGCTGACACAGAATTCGCCCATTTTATTATTTTTTTTTATTGCATTCTTTCTACTTTGGCAGAAAATAAAATATCTATGTATTTTTTCTTCTATTTATAACCCCACCTATTATTTTCTCTTTATTCTAAAAATAAAATATTAATTTTTCACTATCAGTACATTTGCCAAAATTTTCCCAGTCATCTTTGGGCTGAATAAAGCTTTAAAGAATCTAGCAGATTCCTTAGAAAAGCACATATATACAATTCCTTTAGTTCTTCAGGTTCAAAGCTTTTTTTCTGTTGTCTACTTACTCAAAGGAAAGCTTAGTGCACTCTATTCCTTAAGCTTCTTAAAAACACTCCTTCACTATTGCCTTGCTTTACATGTTGCTTTGGAATGTTCAGATATCTTTTAAATTCTCATGCTTTTTGTGAGTGATTTCAACTTATTAACTGGAGGCCTTGAATATTTTTTTCTTTTTGTCTTTAACTAAAAGATTTATTAGAATTTGTCTTAGAGTGATTGTAACAGGTCAGTGTTCTTCAGTACCCAGTAAGCTCTTTCAAGTCTAGACTTGAAACTTCTTTTATTGTTGAAAACTTTCCTAGGTTATACTTGTAAATAATAGTTCTGTTTCATCATTTTTCACTTGCTTCTTCAAGGATACTAAATAAACATTTATTTCTCTTCTATGTCATCTGCTTTCTCTCTGATCCATTTTGCTTATTCTTTATTTCATTTTTATTCTGTTAGCATTTTTTCCTGTTTTCAGTCAATGTCCTTTATTAAATTTTTATTTAAATCCTTTTTTCTTGAGCCTTTTGTAATTTATCTTTATTTCGGATATTATTTTGTCAATTTTTTCTATGTTTCCTGAGTTAATTCATCTTTTGTTTCATTAAAACTTGTTTTATGTCCATTTATAGTTCTAGTATTTATATTTATGATTCAAGAAGCTTTTGATATCTTCAATTGTGTATTCGAATATATTTTATTTAGTATATTTTGTTGCATTCAGGGGGAAAATTGTTTTCATAAGAAATTCATTGTTTCCATTTCTAATTTATCCCAGTATTGTTCTGTAGATGTTATTAACTTTTTTCTATTCCTATTCATTTCATGAACAATGTTTATGGTATGGTTTGGGAATGCCCACTTCTGTACTCTTCTCTACAATTTCTTTTATAGATTGCGTTGGTGTGGATAAGAGGCATTGCTGTTTCTTTCTTGTTTCTTTCAGATTCTTCCTTTTTGTTGCTGTTGTTTTCATTGTGAGGAAGATACATATAAAGAAAGAGCAGTACTCATTAGAAATGAATTATTGCTCTTTGAGGCTGCTACTTTCAATCCCATACACTTTACTTTTTTTTTTTTTTTTAAGACAGTCTCACTTTGTCACCCAGGCTAGAGTGCAATGACATGATTTTGGCTCACTCCAATCTCCACCTACTGGGTTCAAGTGATTCTTGTGCCTCAGCCTCCCAAGTACCTGGAATTACAAGCATGTGCCACCATGCCTGGCTAAATCTTGTAATTTTAGCAGAGACAAGAGTTTTTTCCATATTGGCCAGGCTGATTTCAAACTCCTGACCTCAAGTGAATGCCCACCTTGACCTCCCAAAGTGCTGGGGTTATAGGCATAAACCACCACACCTTGTCCCCACACACTTTAAAACCCCTAATTTAATCAGTGCTGTGAACTACCAAGTCCCAACCTGTGTTTGGTACTTTAACATTTAATATATATATATGAGCTTCTCCTTGCAGGTAGACTCTAAGGGAATTTTTATTTTCCTCTATTTCCAGACAAGTAGGGAGTATAGCATTCTCTTTTTTCAATTAATGTTGAAGATATAGATCATGCATGTATGATTTTATTTTCATCTTTGATTTTATTTATAGAATTTTAGAGGGAGTATGGAGGAGATTTGGAATCAGGCAACTATCATTTTTCTCCAGGTATTATTATACAATTTTGACATTTAGCATTGACACAGTGCTTAGGACTCATCAGTTTGAAAACCCTAGTTTGTAGATGAAGAAGCAGGAGACCAAGAAAGTTAAGTGAATAGGTCAGAATCAAATAGCTATTACAGGTAAAATCTGACCAAACTGTTTTCTTATTGTAAGTCTTGTTCTTTTCTCAATTAAAAATTGATGTCAGTATGTAGAAGTATAATGTATGTAATTATGTTATATAGATAAACATTTCTTTTCAAATTAATTGTAAACCAATATTTTTAGTTTTCATTATGATCTTTAAAATAATGAATGAACAAGATCATAATTCAGTAACGCAATCATACTAGAGATATTGGAACTGATTAGATTAATATTTTCAGTACCTTTTACAACATGGCAACACCCAATAAACTTGAAATATGGATGTCTTAGTCCATTTTGTGTTGTTGTAACAGAATACCTGAGACTGGATATTTTATTTAAAAAAAAAATGTATTTCTCACAGTTCTGAGGATGAGAAGTTCAATATCAAGGCATTAGTAGGTTTGGTGTCTAGTGAGAATCAAGTGTCTGTTTCCAAGTTGATGCTTTGAACTCTTCATCCTTTGAGGGATGGAATGCTGTTCTTCACATGGCAGAAGGTGGAAGGGCCAAGAAAAAGAGCCCACTTCATGAGTCTTTTTACACAGGCATTAAAGCCACCTTTACCCTTTAAAGATCCTACCTCCTCATACCATTACATTGGCAATTAAATTTTAACATGAGTTTTGGAGGAGGACAAACCTTTAAAACATAGCAATAGTTTACTTGATGGAGTCAAGGAGTTTTATGAGTTTTTTTTTATGTACTTGAATTAAAATTGATTAATAAGACAGATTACTTTCTATTTTAAGATACTTGCAACAATTTGAAAACTACAATTGTGCTTTTGTGTTAATTTACTATTAATAAAACTGTCTCCATTATTTATCTTTAACATATAACTTGCTTTTAGTAGAAAACTAATTTAATTTTGGTTCATTGTAGTGTTCAGTTACACATGAGAATAATATATTTACACTAATGTACATTAATTCTAGATTGTCACTGTCATATATTTTCTTTATTTTAGTAATATATATGTGTGTGAAAATAAATATTTTATATTTTTTCAATTAAAATAAATATTTAATGAATTGTGGGAAATATATGATTTTTAATTATAACTCTGATGGTAGCCAAAAGAAAAAACCTTGTGTTTACTCTTAATAAGTCAAATGAGGATTCTTTAAAAGACAAACAAAATATCTGATTAAATGAAATTTTTCTAAAAGTACAATTACTGTGGTGCAACTTATTCAAAATATTATTAGCCAATTATGTCTAGTGAAGATTACAGGCATAGAATGTCCACAAATATGATATTCGAGTATTTTCTAATATTTTCATAACATTCATTAGATTTAAAGTTCAGCACCTTGTTTTTAATTGATGGTGCAAATGTGCAATTTAAAATGCAATTACCTTTCACATATCCCTGCAATGTGGCTAATACCAAAATGTTTCCATAGACCAACAAAGTGGACTTTGTGGTCTTAACAGTGTCTGAAAGGGACAGTGGTAGATGAGCTGACAGAGTTAGTAGCAAAGATAGGAGCAGCTCTGTATAGATCATGCAGGTCTTAGAAATATTTGGATTTTACCCCAAATTCAGAAATCATTGGAAGGTTTTGAGCAAAAAAGTGATTATGTGGAAGGCAAACAGAAAAACAGTAAGAGTAGTTAGGGGACAGTCCAAGAATCCAGGTGAGAGATTATTCTATGTTGGAGCAAGGTGGTAAGCATCAGAAGAGGTAAGAATGTGAGAAGGGTAGGTTCAGGGAAAAAAGTCAAAAATTCTGTTTTACATGTATAAAGTTTGAAATGCCCATTTATATCCAAGTAAGCAAGCAAGCATATGGAGTAGTTAATTGGATATGCGAATAAATAGCAAAGCATTGAGGTTGCCACAGATAATCTACTGTGTCAAATGGTACTGAGAAATCAAGAAAGATGAAGACTGAAAATCGACTACTCATTTGACAAAATATGTAGACCTTGGCAAAGCCTGATGGGAATGACTTTATGAATGGTTGGTGAAAGAGGAGTTACCCATAATAAATTCAGACAATTCTATAAAAGAATTGGAGGGAAATGTGGATCAAAAGTGGTTTGTTTTGTTTTGTCTTTTGTATGAAAGATATTCAGCAAGTTCTCATGCTGATGTGGAACATTTAGTCCATTACTAGTCAAAGTACTGTTCCACAAGCTGAATGTGAGCAGTACACCAGGAGACAATGAGTTTGTACCAGAATCTAAATCAATGCGCCATTTATTTCATTGACATAGCTTCACTCTAAAATAGTGTCAGAATAATAAAGCACTGTCTTTAAGTACATCATTGATTTACATTCTGGAAGAAGTCCTTATTTTGTACGAGATTATAACAGACATATGGTGAGTTTTACTTTTAGTCTCACCAAAGAAGTTGACAGAAGAAAATTGTTTAAGCAACAGGGGAAAAGGATAGGTATAAAAAGTGGAAGCAACTGAGGAACTTCACTGTTTTTTAGTTTTAACAAACTCTCCCCACATCCAGGTTTTCTATGCCATTTGTTGCCTGCCAGGATACTGACTGATATATTTATTAAATCATTATTAATGCTTCTGCATATCAAACTCTCTTTCTATTATGCATATACTATTTGTTTATTTATATTCATACAAATACTTATGCATATTTATGTAGCTTTGTAAATCATTTGAGTTTTGATTGAAAAAAGAAGAACATGAACTATATGTCAAATTTACTGAAAAACACTAGTCATAGCTGCACTTTAAATTCACCTGAAATACTTTAAAAATATATCCCACCCAGCAGATAACTGATTGTATTCATCTAAATTGGGTCCAAAGATTAATATTCTTAAGTTTCCCTAGGGTATTCTAACCAGACTTGGAAACTACTTTGCTAAGAATTCAGAGATATAAAAGGCTTGCTGATTGAACTCAAGAAATTAACATGCTAGCAGATGGAACGGGCCTAGTAAATAAATAGCTTCATTCAATGGGTGTTGAACAGGAAAGTCACTTATGAGGGTATTTAAAATTGATATTGTTGATAAAATTATGAGTAGATACATATAATCATATTCAAAAGATTTAGACATCGTCAAGGAAATTATACCCTTAGACCTTATTAAAAATAACAGTTATTTTTACAATTCAATTAGTAGGTGTGAAACATGAGTCTAGTGCTTTGCTTATATTAATTTGTTTAATCTCTAAACAATCCTACTGGGGTAGGTATTATTACTCACTAGTTTTTACATGTGAGGAAACTGAGGCACAGAGAGGTTAAGTAACTTGTATGTGGATGTATAACTAGTAAGTAGCCAAGCCAAGATTTGGTTCCAGGCCATATGGTTTCAGTGTCTATGTTCAAAACTTGAGTCTATTTATTACTAATAAATTGTTAGTAATTTTCTGAACTGGCTACGTACCATCCTATATCTTGGTCCTGTTAAGTTTGATTTACTCTCCTAGTTTATGTTGTTCCACACTCCCTTCATGTTTTCCTGCTGCCCAAATTAACCACTCTGTCTCTACAAGTAGCCCAATGTAAAGTTATTACAATATAATTTCTGAGGCATTTTGACTTAAAACTTTATGAACTCAATTTGCTTCTCTCCTTTTCTATTGTCTCCATGTACAGCTTCACAATCTCTGCTTTTCTTCATTTCTTCCTATATTATTACTCCTTGCTTTATTTTTACTTCAGGAATCCCAAAATTTACTCTAAAAAGCAACTATCAGTGATTACCATTTATTGTCCATTTCTACAAGTGAAACCCTGATGAATAGTCTGTTACTGTTCACCTCCTTTTGTCTTTATAAAAGTCTGTCAAGCTCAGTCACTATTTACATTTTGCCTTTGTTTCAGAGGTTTGCTATCTCGCTTAAGATTGCAAACCTATTAAGTGGTTGAGCAGGGCTTTAAACACCCTATGTCTAATTCCAGAGTTCTTAACTATCACAGTTTGCTGAGCCATTAGAAAGACTGATCTCCAAAGTTAGAACTAAGTTCTGTTTCTCTGCTGCTGCTTGTCCTTTTTCATTAAATTGCCCCCTGGTCATAGCAAAGTGGCCAACTATCAAAGGAAATCAGCCTTTCTACCCGTGGGCTATGAAGAACAGCAGAAATGCTTTCTCAGGTTTTTGCTTTTACCATTTGTTGTCTACTAGATTATAGTTACATTGCTAGTAAAGATGCTGATAGTTAAAAATTGACAGCATAGCCCTCATTAGTAAATCGTCTCAGGTATGAGTTGCTGAGACATCTTTATCTATAGCAATAACTTGTTGATACTTTGTAAATATATGTATTTCTTCATTATCAAATATATGATATAACAACATATCCAAGTGCATAGAAAATATAAAAATAAAAATAGACATAGCAAAGTATAAAAGAGGTATTGATTTATGTTCCTGGATTTAGAGAGTGGTCTCTATTCTACTTTCAGTGCTATGTTATATCTGACTTTCCAACTTCTGACCAAAAAAGTATTCCAAGAATATCTTTTCTTCTGGACAATTTAATTGCCATTTATCTTTTCAATATGTAGTAACATGGATTAGATTTAAATTAGGTAGGTTAAATTCTTTGAAGTTACTTTGTTTAATGTGTGTGATTATACTTTTTCCCTCAAAAAGCAAATCTGTATCTGACTCCTCTCTACCTGGTGGACAGTAAACAGAAATTAGACCTTTTCTTCAATACAATCATTGATCCTGTAGAAATTCTTTCCTTCATAGGAAACTCAGTGAGGGAAAGGACAAAGGAAGTGAGAGCAGTATGGGGAAGGTTAGCTCTGAAGCATAAAGGAAGCAATATACTTTAGAGAAAAGTTAGTGGTCCAAATCATCAGATCTTATGGGCAATGGAAAACTCTGGTCTTGCCATTAATTACAATTCAAAAATTATCTATTCTCGTGAAGCATGCAATAGTTCTTGATGTTCAATGAGCATCTGAAAAATATACCGAGGAGATCTGAGTAAAAATATAGGACCACAGAGTTGCAATCCAGATGCAGAGAAAGGAGCTGGCATGAACTAAAACAGCCTTCCCAATGAGAAACTGAAAAAAAAGTTGAGACTGAGGAAATGGGAAAAAATTCTAGCAAATAGGAACTTAGCAATAGTAAGCCTTTTGAAATTGTTTATTAAGTGAGGAATGAATACTCAAGAAACATATTGAAGATATGCAGTAAAAATTAGGTTAGGAAACTGCAGCTTGATGCTCATATAGAAAGCGATCTAATCACCTCCTGCACACTGGAGTATAGTGCCTTATTGTTTCACTATCCATGAAACTGTCTCGAATCAGGTACTTAATTAAAAAGAAATACAGTCTCACACATCCAACCACTAATGATGATATTCACTTTGGCATCATCCTGAATCCCTCCCATTTCTTAGTTCCCACATTGACTCTCAGTAATTCCTCTTTCCGCCCCCTCTTTCATATTTCTCAAATCCAAATTCAGTTTCTTATTGGTAGTTTCTTTTTTTCAGCCAATTCCTCAAGACCTCATCATTTTTTGCTTGACATTTAAAAATCTTCCATCTGATTTCCCTGTTTTTCTCAAAACCATGCTTTCCATTGCTCACAATAAAATCTGAAATATAATTCTGACCTATTCCTTCTCCTTTTACTTTTAGTGACTCCCCTTCATCTCTTGTGTAAAACCTAATATCTTTATCAAGGTATTAAAAGCTTTAATGATCAGATCTTATGACCCTATCTATCTCTTTTCTTCATTTTCCCTCTTACCCCTCATTCACTATGTGCACCAGCAATATGTTTTTTCTTGAATAAGCCATGCTACTATCTCTCTTCCTTGCTTGTTTTATATACTAATCTTTTCTCTACATATCATTTGTAATCTTCCTCTGATATAACTTCAGCTCAACCACAGCCACTACACTTCCCAGAGTTTAAATGATTATTCTGAACAAAATTGTTTACTAATCTCATTTGTAAAAGTACTTTAACTTTCAAACTTACTAATGCTAATAGCAAAGGTTTTGAAATGTTTTGTTTTGAACATACAACATATTAAAAAACAAGTTAAGCAATACTTTAAAAATAAGTATGTATGTACTTACTATGTATATAGTAACCTATATTGACTAATTTCTAACAACATAATAAAAACTCTTCATAAACTATTCCATTGTAACTGCTTAGCCATTGCTTTTAAGGAAATAACAAAATAATGTTTTTGAAATGTATACACTTAGCCCTCAAATTTACCTTTGAGTCTAAACGTGATAAATTGTAATTTTATAGATATATTTGAAAGATACCTTTTAGTTTAAAAGTATGGTTAAAATAGACTCAGTTACTTTTTTGTTAAAATGTAAATTCACTGATGCTTAGAAATAAGTACTTTTTTTTTTTTAAATTCTGAAACTCACTGTTTGGAATACTTTTGTTTTTTCTTTGCTTTGTTATAATTTTGATATTTGGATTAAAACTCCAAAGAATTGTATGTTAATTTTAATAAGATCAGGAAAAATAAGTTTTTAAATTTTTTGCTTGAATTGAAAATGTTCTACTTTCTCCACTTCTTGAATAAAACCTTTAAATCTCTCCTGATATGTACATATAGCAATGGAAGCCATGGATGTATTTCTAAAATACATTTTTTCCCATTAAAATTTTCATTTCTTAGCTCATTTCAGCAGTGTAGAAATTGCAGAAATGTCACTTGTATTACTCCTGTTGGAAGTGGTTCTTTTTAAAAACCATGTAAAAAAGTAAGATATTATGTTGGACCACTAATAAATTCATTTTGAAGATATAAAAGTTTAAACCTTTAGGGAAATTCAGTATTTTCAGCTACCTATAAATTAGAAAGAAAAGGCTTAATTGGAATTTTCTAGATATGGAGCTGGTGGCAAGAAAAAAAGCTAAAGAATTTCACGTGTTGTTGGGAAAATTGGAGAAGCATCTATGCTTCATATTCCTGTCAAGATCCCAGTGCATATTCTTGTTACATTTTCAAAGTAGTACAGTGCTCACATGAAACAGAGTTGTATTCTATACCAAAAATTATGTTTCTGTTCATTTAGAAGCAAAGCTAAATAAATAAGATAAAAAATGATTATAATAACAAACTCCATTTTCTTTCAACACAATGAAACTAACATATAATAATATAATTTCATAGGACTAAAAATGAGAGTAGAAGTTCTTATTTTTCTTCTATGATGCATTGTTTTAGCATCTGGATCTGAATAGTTGTAATAGATTGCATATTATATGAATAAAATGGTGATGCTATTAAATTTCAAATAATCTTTGTGGTACTAGTAAATATATTGGGATAATTAAAAAGGTAGAAACAGTTACTATCCATTTATCTAACAATATTCTACAGGAGATTTTCTCTGTAATCTATTTTCTTCACCTTTTTCTTGAGTTCTAAAACTAATTGTTAATATTTTCATCAGGCTCACCACGAATTTTTAACCTTCACTTGTCCAAGTCAAGTTCTTTACATGCACAAAATGCTTTTTTTTTTCATTTTATCATTTTCATTTGTAATATTTTGAGCAGATGCCAAAGGTATTTTATTTTTTTAATCTGACACATAAAATAGTGTGTATTTATCACATGCAACATGATATTTGAAATATATGTACATTGTGGAATGAACGAATCTAGGTAACTAACATATATGTTACCTCACAATGTTATTATTTTTGTGATGAGAACACTTTAACTCTACTCTTGTAGCATTTTTCAAGAATAGAACTATTGTTAATGCCTATAAGTCATCATGTACAATATATTTCTTGAACTTATTAGTTCTATCTGACTAAAACTTTGCATCCTTTGACCAATATCTTTCCAACACACCATTGCTAAGATTTCAGCATCTGCCAAGCACTATGCTACTCTGCTTTTATGAGATCAACCTTTTTAGACTCCACATTAGTGATACCATGCTGAATTTGTCATTCTGTTACTTCTGACTTGAGGCATTATAGCCTTCCAACTGGTCTCACTATCACTATTATATACTTCCTTCCTTTCAAATTTATCTTTATGAAACACGGCTTTGATTATGTAATTTCCTATGTAATTAACACAAACCAGCCAAAATTAAAAAAATAACAACAACAACTTGATAAGTTTAAGTGGTTTATTTCACATAATCTATAATAAAGTACAAACTTTTTTGTATGGCATATTGTATTTTTTACAATCTGCACACCGCTTCTTTTCAGTGTTTACCAAAAAAATGTAAAACAACAGAGAATCCGGCAATTTAATTAAATAGAAGTCAGATAAAGAGTTCTGCTATATATCTATTGCCTAACTTCAACTATTTAAAGGCATTGACAATTCACTGCTATATCCTTCATCACATTCAGTACAGCACCATGGACAGAACAGCTGCTTGATAATACATGCTTGAATTGAACTATCTAATCTAATATCCTTTATTTATGTATGACAATACACATACAAGGAAAAATAAAAGTATTTGCCCAATGTGGGTAAAGAAACCAAAACTAGAACTTCTCTTTAAGCAAAGTAACATATCTGCTGCCTCATTGTCATAATTAAAAAGATGGTGCAGATAAATTTTGGTTAAAGACTCCACATAATAAAGTAGTTCTTAGTTCAGAAATAACTGTGTATGATCAAAGACACAAGAATGCCATCTGGTGGTGACTTACGCAAAGCATCTGTATTAAATGACCTCTACTGCTGGCAGAAGGTAAACCAGAAGATTGAGGTTCATAATAACAACTTTTCAAGCATGATAGATCACATCAAAGGTGAAAATCTTATAAATATACGATCATTTACATAGCTCTTTGTGAACTAAAACATTCACCTTCAAGATATTTGGTTTCAGTAAAGTAGGGATCCACTGTTAATACAACAATGACAATTGCATTGATTCCACAAGCACTTATATCCACATGCACAACCACATACACAAATATACTCACATGCATACACATGTATATGGAACATGGTGTATTAATACAGTAGCACAGTTTGCACAAATGATAAGTAAATAAATATTGGTGCATGCACAACAATGTTTCACTGATGGAGATGCAAAATCAAAAATGTTTATATACTATAATTTTAAACAGGTGAGTGAAGCACTGACTTCAAAAAACCTTTTTGTAAAATATGATTCACAACTTTTTAAACTGCTTTCATACAAATTACAAGAGCCAAAATTTTAACAAATGTTAACATATTGATTTGTGCTTGACTAGGAAAATAGAAGAGAGGTAACACTCATCACGAAAAATATTTACAGGACATTTTATCTCTGGTATAGATAGATCTCAGTAGCTTACTTTGAAAACATTATGGATCAGACAGTAAAATGAAAAGGGGCTAAAAGAATAAATTAGCTAAGTGATGTTAAAATACATTCTATATACTTTTCTAAAAATATAGATTTGTATATATATTTTACAACATATTGGTAATATTGAAAATAATTTAGCAGTGTATTTCAAACCAAACTACAATCAATTTTTGAAAGAATTACATTGGTGGTTTTCCATTTTTAAGTGATAGGTGCATTATGATTCAGTGGCATGTTTAATGAGAAATAAATGAAACTATGGCATGAAACCGCCAGTAAGTAAATCTGGAGTTGGCTCTATGTTAGTAAATAAATTAGAAAAATTGAAAAGGTAATTTGAAGGTGTCCCATGGTAAATTGGAACAGCGATTGCGTCTGCTTCTTTTGAAAAGGGATGTGGGCAACCTCTTAATCAGTCCTCCACTTTTTTGTCATGGACATTCTTGTACTGACAAAGACCACATTCAGAGGGCACAACTCTTGAAGTTTATTTAAATAATCACATCTTCTCAAAGGGAATCTTGTCCTGTACCATGATTTTAAAAAGAAGAGTTTCATCTGCAAACAATGCCTCATAAGAAATTTAAATCAAGGCAGAATGCATTAAAACTAGAAAACCCTTGCAGATCTACTGGCTATCCCCCTAAAAGACCAGCACTGTCCTGGCTATTCTGTCTTAAGATAAAGATTGATGCTGAAGATTATGGTGGAAATAAGTCTACCAAAATGTAAAAACACGTTTAATTATAAATTGCTTTTAAAATTCATTGAAGTTCAAGGGGAAATGTGATGATAAGAATATTTTTATTTGTATAATATCTGATTTGGCATCCAAAAATGCAATATGCACTGTTAATTTAATGGGTGCCAATTTCCATTGGCAAATATTATCAATCTTCTATGTTAATGGATGTTTTACATTTATATTTAATAACTTTTGATAGAAGTTATGGAGAAAACCTTTTGGTTATTAATAATTTAATATTCAGATTTAGTCTGAAGTATAAACAAATAAGATGACAGCTGACAGATTTCATTTTTCATTGAAATATTTCATGTTTTCCCAACAAATCACTGAAATAAAGTGCCTGCTTGAAGTCATCTGGGTCTACCTTTATAAGAAGGAAGTGAGAAATTCTTCTGTCCACTGTCCTAGCCCCACCAATGACTGCTCTTGAAGAGTAAAAAGCACACATTAATTCATCTCCCTTTGCTAAATAAAAAGATTTTATTCCTAAAAGTTTGATCTAATGTCTGCATGCTGTATCAATTGTTATTTGTCACAATATCTGATTCTGAGAATTTTTAGCAAAATTGATTATGGAATAGTGTTTTGGAAGAATGGTGGCATGATCCGTGGGAAAGTAGTGAGTGCAATGGTTAAAAATTTATTACTGAAGTCACATAACCTGGTTTATTATTTTGATTCCAATACTGATTAGCATTGTGACTTTGAAGAGGTACTTACTTTGCCTCAGTTTCCTAACATAGAATATATGATTCATAACAGTTTCTCATAGTGTTGTTGAAAGAAGCGCATTTAAATTACTTAGAAAAGTGCTTGACACACAACACTAAATAAATAATAGCTAGTATTCTGAGAAGGGTAATTATTACTACAAGTCACAATCTTGCTTAAAAATAGGATTTCAGTCAAGATTATATTCTGACAAAGAAAATTACAGTGACTAGCAAGAGCATCACTAAGAGCCTGCGAAAGTAACACATTTTGCAATAATAGTTTGAAAATATAGTCAATTTATAGTTTCCAAATTGAATAGCATATGGTCCTCTATACATTAATCAAATACAGAATGTGTATTCTATCACAATATTATGTTCTATCACCATATGCAATTGCTATTTAGTAGTTAATCTTTAAGTATTGCCAACAAAGATCTAATCATGAAGTAGGAACAAAATAGAATTAGAAAAATTATTTCTGTATATTTCAATCTAATGTAAATGTTATTAATCAACATAGATGCTTTATCAGTCTCAAACCTCAGTTCTACATTCTGGTTTCTCTTCAGGTTGTAGAAACCTTTAACCATAAATGAAACCCTGAGTTCTGACACTAGTAGAGAATTTTTGAAGGGTACTATGACTAATTGTGATGATGTTATCACTAACTCTTCTGTAGTACACAGAGCTTTTCCCAGGATGAGTCATCAAAGACATGATATCTGTATCATTTGATATAATAGGAAAAGCTTCTTTTATCTCACAGATGTTCATTTTATTGATCCTCTCTTCCTCCTGAAAGTCAGAACCAAGGAGGACTTTTATAAATTTCTTCAGCTATAAATTTACTCCTTTTATCACAAACTTACCTTAATTAAACCGAAGCTTTTGTAATAAAGTAATGCAAAACTAAATCTGAGAACAATATTGCTCTGATAGAAATCCACATATCTTCATAAAAGATGCTATTGCCACAGTTATAAAATTAAATCCTGTCTTTGAATTATAATTTTATATAATAATTTGACAAATTATATAATCCTGGCTGAACACAAATACAAATAAGAAACATACATTCAGAGGGATCCAAGATGGCTGAATAGGAACAGCTCTGGCGTAGTTCACAGCAAGAACAATGCAGAGGGTAAGTGCCCACTGCATTTCCAGACAAATTTTTACTGCCCACAGAGCAGGAGATTCCCGGGCTGAAAAGTGCCATGAGTTTTCAGCACGGCAGTTGCAGCTGGTGCCGGGTTGGTGCACAGAAACTCACACAAATCTGAATGACAGTTTCAACTGGCACCTAGAACACCAAGGAGACAGAGCCACCCATTCAACTGAGAGGGAGGGAGCAGAGACAGGGAGCCAGGCAATCTGGCTCTTCTGGTGTCACCCCTACAAAACATGCAATCTAAAATACTCTGAATTGAGATTTCACAGGAAGCACAGCTGGACCCAGGACAGTCCAGCTCAGTGGGGGGAAGGGCGACCACCACTCCTGAGACAGTCCACCACTACCGAGGCAGTTCACACAGCAGCTGGGCAGAGTCTGCAGCAGCTCAGCATCACCTCTGCTGGCAGACTGTGACTAGACTACTCCATGCGGGACAGGGCATCTATGAAAAAAGGCAGCAGCATGACAGGAACTTATAAATAAAGCTGACTTTCCTAGGACACAACACCTGGGAAAAGAGGCAGTTATGAGTTCCTTTGCAGCAGATTTCAGAGTACCTGCCCAGCAGCTCTGCATGGAACAATGGAGCTCCCAGCACAGCACTTGAGCTCTTTTAAGGGACAGATTGTCTCCTCAAGCAGCTCCCCAACTCCCATATACCCAAAGAGACACTTCATAAAGGAGAGCTCAGGCTGACATCTGGCAGGTACCCTTCTGGGATGAAAACAACAGAAGAAGAAACTGACAGCAACCCTTACTGTTCTGCTGCCCCTGTGGGTGATCCCCAGGCAAGCAGGGTCTCTAGTGGACCTCCAGCAGTACTGCAGCAGAGGGGCCTGTTAGAAGGAAAACTAAGAAACAGAAAGAAATAACTTCATTATCAACAAAAAGGGTGTGCACTCAGAGACCCCATCCAAAAGTCACCAACCACAAAGACCATAGGTAGATAAAGCCACTAAGATGGGAGGAAACCAGCACAAAAAGGATGAAAACACCAAAAATCAGAACGCCTCTCCTCTTCCAAAGGATCGCAACCCCTCACCAGCTAGGGATCAAAGATGGATGAAGAATGAATCTGATGACTTGACAGAAACAGGCTTCAGAAGGTGGGTAATAACAAACTTCTCAGAGCTAAAAGAACACGTGCTAACCCAATGCAAAGAAACTAAGAACCTAGAAAAAACGTTACTTGAGATGCTAACTAGAATAAAGAGCTTAGAGAAGAATATAAACAACTAGATGGAGCTGAAAAACACAGCACGAGAACTTCGCAAAGCATACACAAGTTTCAATAGAAGATTGACCAAGCAGAAGAAAGGATATCAGAGACTGAATATCAACTCAATGAAATAAAATGAGAAGGCAAGAATAGAGAAAAAAGAGTGAAAAGAAATGAACAAAGCCTCCCAAGAAATATGGGATTGTGTGAAAAGACCTAATCTACATTTAATAGGTATACCTGAATGTGACGGAGAGAATGAATCCAAGTTGGAAAACACTCTTGAGGATATTAACCAGGAGAACTTCCCCAACCTAGCAAGCCAGGCCACCATTCAAGTCCAGGAAATGTAGAGAACACCACAAAGATATTCCTCAAGAAGAGCAACCCCAAGGCACATAATCATCAGATACACCAGGATTGAAATGAAGGAAAAAATGCTAAGGGCAACCAGAGAGAAAGGTCAGGTTACCCACAAAGGGAAACCCATCAGACTCACAGCAGATCTCTCTGCAGAAACTCTACAAGCCAGAAGAGAGTTGGGGCCAACATTCAAAATCATTAAAGAAGAACTTTCAAACTAGAATTTCTTATCCAGCCAAACTAAGCTTCCTAAGAGAAGGAGAAAGAAAATCCTTTATGGACAAGCAATAGCTGAGAGATTTCATCACCACCAGGCCTGCCTTACAAGAGCTCCTGAAAGAAGCACTAAACAAGGAACAGCAAGAACAACAAGTACTAGCCACTCCAAAAATGTACCAAATGGTAAAGAGCATTGACACAATGAAAAAAATGTGTCACCTAATGGGCAAAATATCCAGATATCATCAAAATGGCAAGATCAAATTCACACGTAACAATACTAACCTTAAATGTAGGTGGGCTAAATGCTCCAATCAAAAGACACAGACTGGCAAATTGGATATAAAGTCAAGACCGATCAGTGTGCTATATTCAGGAAATCCATCTCATGTGCAAGGACACACATAGGCTCAAAATAAAGGGATGGAGGAAGATTTATCATGCAAATGGAGAACAAAAAAAGCAGGAGTTGGCAATCCTAGTCTCTGATAAAATGGACTTTAAACCAACAAAGATCAAAAGAGACAAAGAAGGACATTACATAATGGTAAAAGGATCAATGCATCAAGAAGAGCTAATGATCCTAAATATATATGCACCCAAAACAGGAGCACCCAGGTACATAAAGCAAGTCCTTAACAACATACAGAGAATTAGACTCCCACACAATAATAGTGGGAGACTTTCACACTCCACTGTCAATATTAGACAGATCAACGAGACAGAAAATTAACAAGGCTATCCAGGACTTGAACTCAGATCTGGACCAAGCAGACCCAATAGACATCTACAGAAATCTCCACCCCAAATCCAGAGAATATACATTCCTCTCAGCACCACATTACACCTACTCTAAAATTGACCACATAATTGGAAGTAAATCACTCCTCAGGAAATGCAAAAGAATGGAAATCATAACAGTCCCTCAGACCACAGTGCAATCAAATTAGAACTCAGAATTAAGAAATTAACTCAGAACTGCACAGCTTCCTGGAAACTGAACAACTGGCTCCTAAATGTCAACTGGATAAACAATGAAATGAAGGCAGAAATAAAGATGTTCTTTGAAACCGAAGAGAATGAAGATACGATATACCAGAACCTCTGGTACACATTTAAAGCAGTGTCTAGAGGGAAATTTATAGCAATAATGCCCACATGAGAAGAGAGGAAAGATCTAAAATTGACAATCTGTGGTCAAAATTGAAAGATCTAGAGGAGCAAGATTTAAAAAACCTCAAATCTAGCAGAAGACAAGAAATAGCTAAGATCAGAGCAGCACTGAAGGAGATAGAGACACACACAAAAAAAAACCTTCAAAAAAATCAATAAATCCAGGAGCTGGTTTTTTGGAAAGATCAACAAAACAAATCGCTAGCTAGATTAATAGAAAAGGGAGAATAATCAAGTGGATGCAATAAAAAACAATAAAGGGAATATCACCACTGATTCCACAGAAATAAAAACTATAATCAGAAATTCCTACAAACAACTCTATGCACATAAATTGGTAAACATGGAAGAAATGGATAAATTCCTGGATGCTTGCACCCTCCCAAGCCTAAACCCGGAAGAAGTTGAAACCTTGAATAGAACAAGAACAAGGGCTGAAGTTGAGGCAGAAAATTAATAGCCTAACAACCATAAAAAGTCCAGGTCCAGATGGGTTCACAGCTGAATTCTACCAGATGTACAAAGAGGAGCTGGCACCATTCCTTCTGAAACTATTCCAAACAATACAAAAAGAGGGAATCTTTCCCAATTCATTTTATGAGACCAACATCATCCTGATACCAAAACTCAGCAGAGATTCAACAAAAAAAGAAAACTTCGGGTCAGTAACCATGATGAACATAGATGCAAAAATCTTCAATAAAATACTGGCAAACCTATTTCAACAGCACATCAAAAGCTTATCCATCACAATCAGTAGGCTTCATTCCAGGGATACAAGGCTGGTTCAACATACACAAGTCTATAAATATAATCCATCACATAAACAGAACAAATGACAAAAACCACGTGATTATCTCAATAGATACAGAGAAGGCCTTCAACAAAATTCAACAGCGCTTTATGCTGAAAATTCTCAGTAAACTAGGTATTGAAGGAACATATCTCAAAACAATAAAAGCTATTTATGACAAACCTACAGCCAATATCATACTGAATGGGCAAAAACAGGAAGCATTCCCCTTGAAATCTGGCACTAGACATGGATGCCTTCTCTCACCACTCCTATTCAATATAGTATTGGAAGCTCTAACCAGAGCAATTAGGCAAGAAAAAAATAATAATAAAGAGTATTCGATTAGGAAAAGAGGAAGTCAAATTGTCTGTATTTGCAGACAACATGATTGTATATTTTGAAGACCCTATCATTTCAGCCCCAAATCTCCTTAAACAGATAAGCAGTTTCAGCAAAGTCTCAGGATACAAAATCAATGTGCAGAAATCACAAGCATTTCTATTCACCAATAACAGACCAACAGAGAGCCAAATCATGAGGAAACTCCCATTCACTGTTGCTGCACATAGAATAAAATACCTAGGAATACAACCAAGGAAGGATGTAATGGACCTCTTCAAGGAGAGCTACAAACAACTGCTCAAGGAAATAAGAGAGGACACAACAGATGGAGAAACATTCCATGCTTACAGTTAGGAAGAATCAATATCATGAAAATGGCCATACTGCCCAAAGTAATTTATAGATTCAACACTATCACCATCAAGCTACCAGTGACCTTCTTCACAGAACTAGAAAAAACCACCTTAAACTTCATATGGAACCAAAAGAGAGTCTGCATAGCTAAGACAATCGTAAGCAAAAAGAACAAAGCCAGAGGCATCACACTACCTGATTTCAATCTATACTACAAGCCTACAGTAATCAAAACAGCATGGTACTGGTACTGAAACAGAGATATAGACCCATGGAACAGAACAGAGGCCTTGGAGGCAACACAACATATCTACAACCATCCGATCTTTGACAAACCTGACAAAAACATGCAATGTGGAAAGGATTCCTTGCTTAATAAATGGTGTTGGAAAAACGGGCTAGCCATGTGCAGAAAATAGAAACTGGACCCCTTCCTGACACCTTACACTAAAATTAATCCAGATGGATTAAGGAGTTAAACATAAGACCTAACACCATAAAAACCCTGGAAGAAAACCTAGGCAAAACCATTCAGGACATAGGCATAGGCTAGGACTTCGTGACAAAAACATCAGAAGTATTGGTAACAAAAGCCAAAATAAACAAATGAGACCTAATTAAACTCTAGAGCTTCTGTATAGCAAAAGAAACAGTCATTAGAGTATACTGGCAATCAACAGAATGGGAAAAATTTTTTGCAATCTACCCATCTGATAAAGGGCTATTACCCAGAATCTACAAAGAACTAAAACAGATTTACAAGAAACAAACAAACAAACCCATCCAAAAGTGGGTGAGGGATATGAACGGACACTTTTCAAAAGAAGACATATATGAGGCCAACAAACATATGAAAAAATGCTCTTCATCACTGATTATTATAGAAATGCAAATCAAAACCACATTGAGATACCACCTCACACCAATTAGAATGGCGATCATTAAAAAATCTGGAGACAACAGATGCTGGAGAGGATGTGGAGAAATAGGAACACTTTTACACTGTTGGTGGGAGTGTAAACTAGTTCAACCATTGTGGAAGACACTGTGGCGCTTCCTCAAGGACCTAGAAATAGAAATTCTGTTTGACCCAGTAATCCCATTACTGAGTATATATCCAAATGATTATAAATCATTCTATTATAAAGACATGCACACATATGTTCATAGTGGCACTTTTTACATTAGCAAAGACCGGGAATCATCCCAAATACCCATCGACAATCAACTTGACAAGGAAAATGTGGCACATATGCACCATGGAATACTATGCAGCCATAAAAAATGATGAGTTTGTGTCCTTTGTAGGGACATGGATGAATCTGGAAACCATCATTCTCAGCAAACTGACACAAGAACAGAAAATCAAACATCATGCTCATAGGTGATGAACAATGAGAACACATGGGCACAGGGAGGGGAGCATCACATGCTGGGGTCTGTTGGCAGGTGCAAGGGAGAGACAGCAGGTGGGTGGGGAGGTGGTGGAGGGATAATATGGGAGAAATGGCAGATGTAGGTGATGGGGTGATGGAAGCAGCAATCCACATTGCCATGTGTGTACCTATGCAATAATCCTGCATTAACTGCACATGTTCCCCAGACCTAAAGTACAAAAAATAATAAAAATAATAATAATAAACGTACATTCTATTTTACTTTTATTTCTGAATCTTATAAATGCAAACCATAGCTTAAGTTTGTTAATAAAATAAATACCATGCCCATTAAATACTAGTGTTCATCAAACACTTTTCATGTGTGAGATACCATGTTAAAAGCTTCATACGCATTATCTCTTTTAAATGTTATCATAATCCTATGAGGTAGAAATTATTATTTTCTGTTTAGCATATATAGAAATGAGGCTTAGTTTAAGCAACTTGGAAAATATCTATTATTAAGAAGTCGAACAGTAATGTTTGAATTCAAATGGTGTAACCACAAAGCTTATATTTTACAATTTAGTTCTCACCTGGTCAGTTTTTTTGAGTAGTTACTTACTTAAAATATGTAAGGGATTGAGCTTGCAGAACCTGGACTCATGTAAAGATTAGACTAAAGATTTAACATTAGCTATATTTTGGCAACCCTTAGGAATACTTTGTTACTTAATTTATATTATAAATGTGATGAAGTAAAATTTGATATATGCTCTGGATATTTTAAAATTTGGGAGTGCACTTTAAAAATCATATTATTTTTTTCATTTTTTAAATTTTTGAGATGGATTCTCATGCTATTGCCCAGGCTGAAGTGCAGTTGCATGATGATGGCTCACTGAAGCCTGGAACTCCTGGGCTTAAAGATCCTCCCACCTCAGCCCCCTGAGTAGCTGGGACCACAGGTGTGTGCCACATGCCCAGATAATTTTTTAACTTTTCTGTAGAGATGAGGTCTTGCCATGTTGCCAGGCTGGTTTTAAACTCTTGGGATCAAGCAATCCTACTGCCTCAGCCTCCCTAAGTGTTGGTAATACAGGTGTGCGCCACCATGCCTGGCCTATAAACTGTATAATTCCTTAGATGCAAAAGATTATTCTTGAAAATCTCTTATTTAGAGACTCTGGTCTCTGTTCTGGTATGTAGAAATCTTGGAAATCACCTCCCCTGTGCACACAATGAGAAAAAAACTGAACCAACTAAAAATCAGCTGCTCTTTTTAGATGCATCAGAGAACTGACGTCATAGAGCAAAATATTGTCCCCCAAATTAAGCGACATGCAGATACAAAAAAATCTTTTAAATGAAATAATTACCTTATATTGACTATAGGATCTTCTGTTAATATATTTGTTTGCTAAAAAGAGTGAAATAAGATAATATAGGACCTTTTATATGTAAGGATACAGAAATAGAATTCTTTCTTAGTTTTAAAATATTGAATATATGTATAGATACATCTAAATATATATGCAAATATCATATTGCCACAAGAATTATTTGCATTTGGAGTAACAAGTTCTTTTCCTTCTATAATATCCTCCTTAAATCAAGCATTATTTTGCAAACTTCAATGAAAAATATAAGCCAAAACAGTCATTTGTACATCTATAAAAATCTTTCCATAGATTGATGTGTTGCATTATTATCCATTGTGTTGATGTAGTAAAATATTTCCAAATTCTTTAGGATAAAATAAAATATTAAGAATTTTTTATGGTAGAGGTTAAAATAAAAGATATTTCCAAAAAGTAACTCAAAAAACAAGGGAAGGCCAAGCACAGTGGCTCATGCCTGTAATCCCAACACTGGGAGAATGAAGCAGGTGGATCACTTGAAGTCAGGAGTTTGAGACCAGCCTGGCCAACATGGTGAAACCCTGTCTCTACTAAAACCACAAAAATTAGCTGAGCATGGTGGCACGTGCCTGTAGTCCCAGCTACTCAGGAGGCTTAGGCAGGAGAATCACTTGAACCTGGAAGGTGGAGGTTGCAGTGAGCTGAGATCATGCCATTGCACTCCAGCTGAGTAACAGAGTAAGACTCTGTCTCAGAAAAAAAATTTTAAATTAAAAAAAGAAGAAAGAAAAAAACACTTCAAGGAACCCTTTTCTCAATTCATAACAAACTGCATTTTTCATTCTAATGTAGCACATGTACAACTCAGAACATGGTGCCAAGGCAATTATGTTATTAACTGATTGTTTTCTAAGAAAAGCAGATGGTAAAATAAATTATATTCTTGGGAATTTTTCTTACAATTCCTATTTCTGGAAAGTGTTCTTCCATAATGGAACACTAAAATAGATTCTGTGAAAGGGCTCCTATATCAAGTAACTTGCGAGAGAAGAGAATGTCTCCCTGTCTCTATAATATTGCCAGTGAAATTATGCTCTTTGAGATTCATTCCTTTAGGTAAGGAGCTACTCTTTAAAATACTGCTGTTAGGAACACCTGAAGATAGTTTTAAGTTGTCATTATTGTTGTTTGGGTACCAGAGAAAGAGAAAGCCCTGCAGTTGGTCCAAGAACCTGTTAGGAATCAACCCTGCAAGATTAACAGGATGTTCTAAAACATGCAATAAGTGTATACATGGAACAAGTGACCAGCACAGAGTTGATTTTTCACATACCCAGAACACAGAGTCCTGGATATCAAGTGTTAAAAGTGGAAGTGGTAGCCCTCACTGTAACACCTAATAGCCCATTCAGAAGATATTTGTTTCTAATCCCCACAACTTTAGGCTCTGATAATTTGCAGATCTAAATTTTGTAAGAAGCAAATATTCCACCAAGATATATAACACCAATTCCATTTCCCTTGTGGCTAAGGTTGTCCTTCAAAGAAATCTCAATCTGTGACCACTTGTGAAAAATAAATATAGTATCTATTCTTATAAGTATTTTCTTCCTTCTTTTGTATGGACATATTTGCAATGTATCTATCAATTTATTTGTGTTCTTTCCTCTTCTCTTCCTCTGCCATTTAATATAAGACATACTGGTTATGGTTATCCTTGCCATGCAGTATTTACGTTGTAGGATGTCAGAGGAATTGTGACTGAACATAGATATTGGGAATTGTATTTGTCTGTTGTCACCTTGCTTATAAAGGCATACCTGAGACTGGGTAATTTGTAAAGGAAAAAGATTTAATTGACTCACAGTTCAGCAGAGCTGGGGACATCTCAGGAAACTTACAACCGTGGTGGAAGGGGAAGCAAATTTGTCCTTCTTCAAATGGCAGCAGCAAGGAGAAGTGCAGAATGAAGTGAAGGAAAAGCCCCTTATAAAACCATCAGATCTTTTAAGAAGTTTCTGCTCACTATCGTGAGAACAGCATGGAAGTAACTGCCCTCACTATTTAATTACCTTTGGATTATGGAGACTACTATTTAAAATGAGATTTGGGTGAAGACACAGCCAAATCGTATAAGAACTAACAGTATTTGCTAAGGACATGTATTTCTCCTTTTGTGGAGGCAATAAACATGTCTTCATCTATACAAAGGCTATCTGTCAATGGAGTTCAGTATGAGTTTCTCCAGTGTGAAGCACTCATGTGAGATTTTGAAGTCAAAAGGGTAACAGAAGTTGCTATTATACTTCAACAGGACAGATAGGTTTCGGGGCTTCATCAACTGACAGATATTTCAGAGGTCTGCCAGAGGTTTCAGGCACTTTGCTCTGGAAATTGCCTACTTTGAAATAACTTTCAACTGATTATCAGCAGCAAATTCCCTGTGATTCTTGGACCTTCTGATTTGCTGAAGGCTAAAAGTGACTTCCCATCTTGACCATCACTTTTCCTGCTCTTTTCTGGTTTTAACATTTAATTTCCTGTATTAATCTTTGTTGCCTAAATGAGAAAAGTTTCTGTTTTCCTGTTAGAATCCATTTTTGAAACAGAGGTAATTACTATATATATATATTTTTTTTTCCTGAAAAACACTTGAAATTACTGATGGGAGAATAATAAAAACCTCCATAGTCTTCTCCAAATCAGAGTTTGGCTTCTCTTCTTAACATACTTCATATTCCTAAAACTTCAACCTCTCCTCATCTTTTAGACAAAATTTGAGATTTGTATATTTTGAAAGGAGATCTTAAGTGACTCTTATTTCCACTAATATAACAGTTTTCACCATCAGAGAGGGAGACCAGAGTTGATTACATCCTGTCTTGCAGCTCTGTTCAGCAATTTTTTTCTTTTTAAAATCAGGTCTCTCAACGACTTTTACTGTGTGCTATCCTAAGTGAACAAAGGAATGTCAGTTCTTATATAATCTCCAGAATACCAGGATGTATACTTCCTATTGCTCGTCTGGCCTACTTCCTAACAGCTTTCCATCAAGCTTGCTGTGCTTTCTTCATGTGCACCTTGCATTATTCATCAGACTTTTCTCTTATTTAGCCTTTCTCCAGCCACACAGCTCTATTCTTTCTCAAACTTGTTTAATATTTCAAGATAAAATTTAGCAGTTAATATTCACTTATTTTTCATGAAGACCACAAAAACGTAATTATTCAGTCAATTAAAAACTAGATGACTTATAAGCACAAAGAAGTTGGGGTAGGAAATTAGGGCTCTGAAGCTTATTGTACTTAAAACTCTTCATACATTTGGCGAACAAACTCTTTGCTGTTACTGCATAAAGTTGACAATGTGTGGACCTTGTACAGGTGTTTACTATGAGAGCTTCTAACAGGAATTTAACGGCTCTGCTCGCACTCTGTATAGATCTGCTGTAATACTCCTTTGATGTTCTTTCCATGAAAAGATTATTTATAAAATAATTTAAAACCTGTTAGATAGTCAGGAAGAAGCTCCTGAACTGTTTCTGCTCACTACTTTGTCCTTGTTTACAATGAAGCCTTCTCTTCCCTGTTTAATTCAACTTAATTTAATGGCATTGCCTATTAACCCTGACCCTGGCACACAATTATGTTCATTCTTTCCTGAAATAGGAAAGGGATTATATTCCTCCTATAAAATGTATTATTTTCATTTTATTTAGTCCTTCTGTTAAAAAATGAATTATTTTAATTATAAAAGCAATACATGCATCATACAAAATAAAAATTGAACAAGAAAATATGTGTCCCCTATTCATCTCCAGCTCTTTGCCAAAATGTAATAGGTTTTATCATTTTCCATTTTTATTTTTTATAACACCACCATAACTCATATAACCATATTTCTGCTTATTATTTATCAAAGTTAGGTAATATCATTTGATGTCAGCAAATTATGAAATTAATATATATTAGTGAAATAAATATACATAGAGAAAAAAAATACCTGAATGTGACAGCCTATGCATGCAGTCCCAGCTACTAAGGAGGCTGAGGTGGGAGGATCACTAGAGCCCAGAAGTTTGAGGTTACAGTGAGCCATGATTGCACTGCTGCATTCCACCATGGATGACAGAGGGAAATCCTCTCTCTCTCTATCTCTACACACACACACACACACACACGCACACACACGAGTAACAAATACTGAAGGGCTCAGAAAAAAAAAAAGAAAAAACAATTCTCCTTCTTACGCTTCAGGGAACATTTATAAACTGTTTTCATTTTCAGTCCTTTTGGGGGTTGTTACCTCAACAACTCTAGATAATAAAGATACACCTCTACGTTGTATTTATTTTTAGAGAATATATATTAACTAACAAATAGATCTTACTCATATTGTCTTTCTTCTTCTTTACTTTTTAAATGTTTTTATTTTTTAGTTTTTCTGTTGTTAGCTTTATACCTTCAGAAAGAGTATTTCAGGTCTCCGTCTAAGGTTTCAATAAACTTGGGTAGTATCTAATGACTCCCCACTTTGCAACATGATATTGTATCCTCTACTCTTTTCTCCACCCTTTGTTTCTGATTCACATCCAGTTTTTCTATTACCTGAACTTTAGCTTTTTCATTGTAAAGCCATTAATTAATCAGTTGGATACATGAATCTTGAGGTAGTAGAAGCATTTAGAATAAAAATTAAAATTTGGGGGTCATTCAGCAGATGGATGGTACTTAAAGCATAAGATGATGAGATTGCCTAGGAGGTGAGTGCAAGTAAGATATAAAAAGAGGACCAAGGGCTGAAACTGGGAACTGTAATATTAAAGTTATAAAAGAGACTTAGAAAGAGAGACCAATGAGGGAGGAGAAAAACCAACAGAGTATAGTGTCCTGGAAGCCATATAAAGAAAGTGTGTCAAGGCGGTGAGGATAGTCAACAAGGTTAGATAGTATATCAGGGCAGTAAGATAAGGACAAACAACTTATTTAATTTTGCCAGATGAAAGACATTAGTGTTCATTACAACAGCAGTTTCCATGGACTTGAAAGGAGAGAGGCTAACAAGGGTGGTTATAAGGGAAAATGGAAGAGGAAGAATTGGAAACATGAAGTATTGATCATTCATTTAAGAAAATTTGCTGCAAAATGGTAAAGAGATGGAGTAGTAGCTGGGAGAAATAAAATCAGGATAATTTTTTTCTGTAAAATTAGAGAAACAAGAGTATTTTTGAACTGCTATGAATATGAATGTAGAGAATGGAAAAACTTATGATGTGGGAGACAGAGAGAATAATAGTTGGAATGATGTACTGGATTAGGGGACATCATAGAGAATCTAGTGCTCAAGTAGAAATAATGGCTTTACAAACCACCACACCAGGCATTCACCTAGGTAACAAACCTGCATATCCCACACATGTTCCCAGAACTTAAATAATAATAATAATAATAATAACAACAATAATAAAAAATACAATGACTTTAAATAGAAGTTGGTAGGTATATAAAGGGAATGATGTGAGTCTATGGAAATTTCTTTCTGATTGATTCAGAACTCTCTGTGAAGTAGCATAGAAGGTTACCAACTTGTGACTTTGTGAAGCAGCTGAGAGGAGATTGGATAAAATTGAAAAAAAAAAAAAAAAAACCCTAAACTTCTCAGTTTGAAAATAAAGTAATTAGAATGGATATTTTACAACTTAAAAATAAAATCCATAAGAATATTTGCAAAAAGAAAAAGAAATTAAAATATATGTGAGCAATCTTAACATCTTGTAATACAGATTCTGAGGTTTAATTGATGGACCCACATTTCAGTTATATAGTAGTTATTCTTACAAGTATTTTCTTCCTTGCTTTGTTATAGATGTATTTGCAATAAATATATCAATTTATTTGTGTTCTTTCCTCTCCTCATCCTCCACCATTTAATATAAGATATATTAGTGGTGGTTATCCTTGTCATACAGTCTTTAGGTTGTAGGATATCAGAGGAATTGTGTCTGAGCTAGATGTTGGGAACTATGTTAGTCTGTTCTTACCCTGCTTATAAAGACTACCTGAGACTGGATAATTTTTAAGGGAAAGAGGTTTAATTGACTCACAGTTCTGCAGGACTAGAGATGGTTATATGCATGAATCTACATATTCTGTCAGAAAGAAAGAATATTTTTAATAAACATCAAAATAATTCTATCTATTTTTAGACAACCCTACTATACAGTCATCCCTTGGTATACTGGGGGATTGATTCCAGAACCCCTGGTATATAATTAAATACATGCATACTTAAGTCCTGCAGTCAGTCCTGCAGAACAGGTGTCTTGGAAAAATCAGCTCTCCATATATAGAGGTTTTGTATCCCCCCAATACTGTATTTTCAGTCTGAATTTTGTTGAGAAAAAAAGCCACATATAAGTGGACCCACACAATTCAAATCTGTGCTGTTCAAGGGTCAACTTTAACTTGAATTGGCCTTCTACCATTAGAACTTTTTAAAAATAAACTTGTATTTGCAATAGTAGGAATTGAATTGCTTTACACTGTATGATCTGAACTCTGCCATCCTTCTGATTATGTCTTCTACTATTGCACCTCTGGATCATTCTGGTCCAGCCAAACTGGCCTTTATGCTATTCTATGAACATGTCAGGCACTTGCCTGCTGTAAGAGCTTATACTTACTCTTCTCTAAACCTGCACGTATACTTACATTTTATGCACTCATACTGTTACAAATTTTACTATCATATACAAAACATCTATGGTCTCTTCATTTCTGCATTATTTTACTCTCTTGAATTTATTACCATCAAGTTATTATGTTTCTTATTTATTTCTGTATAATCTTTCTCCTGGTGTATGAAGGTAGGGACTTTACAATTTTTGATTCATTACTGTAACCACAGCACCAAGGTGACTTACCCATAGTTGATATTTAATAAAATTATTATATTAAAATTATGGAATGATGCTTATAAAATTACAGTTATAGAGTTGTAAATTTTATACAATAATAGGTTCTCAATAGATAGTTATCTTTCTTTTTATCATGATTCCTGGAAAATATACTTAACAGCTACCAATTCCTTTCTTAACCTCACACAAAGCTGTTCTTATGCCATGATAGTCTACCATTGGATTTTGTTTTATTTTTGTAACAGGGACCACACTCTCTACATCTACTTATGTGCTTGCAGAAGGCTCATTTATAGTATCTTCTTTATGAATTGTATTGTTAGGAAGTTTCTTTCATTCCACATATTCACAAATTGCTTATGAATAATTACTACTGGGTATTTTATTTTCTATTTCTGATGCACTGTTGCTTATTGCCTGACCCCTCTTTCCTGAGTGATACACTCTTATCTTGGTTCAGGAGTCTTCAATGCTTCTCTGTGACTGACAGAGCAATGTTTTAGTCTTCTTTTGATAGGAAGAAAACTTCTAGTTATAATTTGAATTTGTAACAGTCAAAACTGCGAACAGACCTGTTCATTCTCCTATTTGAATCAAACCAAGAGAGCATGCAACTTCATATATAAAACCACTGAATATTTTCCTAGCTTCAGCAACTGAGGCGTATCACAGTTCATCTATCAATTAGATCACAGGGCTGCACAGTAATATTCATTTATTGGATAAAATTAGTACTAGAATGATCCTCATGTCTAAAGAACTAATTCTGATTTTTAAAATGTTTTGTTGGGTTTTACATTAAAGTCTTTACTCAATCTTGAGTTGATTTTTGTGTATAGTATAAATAAGGAGTCCAGCTTCTATGTTCTGCATATGGCTAGTCAGGTTTACCAGCACCATTTATTAAATAGCGAGGCTTTACAATCCTGGGCAGAGGAACAGGCAAAGGTTTTATGACAAAGATGCCAAAAGAAAGTGCAACAAGGCAAAAATTGACAAATGGGAACTAATTAAACTTAAGATCTTCTGTAAAATAAACTATGAACAGAACAAATAGATAACCTGCAGAATAGGAGAAAATACTTGCAAACTATACATCTGTAAAATGTGTAATATCCAGGATCTATAAGGAACTTAAATAAATTTAAAGAGAAAAACATACAATCCCATCAAAAAGTAGGCAAAGGACTTGAACAGACAATTCTTAAAAGGATACATACATACAGCCAACACACATATGAAAAAAATCTCAATATTACTAGATTACTAGAGAAATATGAATCAAAACTGCAGTGAGATACTATCTCACTCCAGTTAGAATGGCTATTACTAAAAAGTCAAAAAATAAAAGATTCTGGTGAGGTTGTGGAGAAAAGGAAAACCTTATACACTGTTGATGGTAATGCAAATAAGTTCAATCATTCTGAAAAGCAGTATGGCGATTCCTCAAAGAGCTAAAAGCAGAACTACCATTTGACCCAGAAATGCCATGACTGGGTATATACCCAGAGGAATACAAAGCATTCTAACATAAATATACATGCACACAAATGTTCATTGCAGTGCTGTTCACAATAGTAAAGACATGGAATCAATTTATATGCCCATCAATGACAGACTGGATGAAGAGAATGTGGTACATATATACCATGGGATATTATACCGCCATTAAAAAAAAAAACATTATGTCTTTTATGTCTTTTGTGGGAACATGGATGGGGCTGGAAGCTATCATCCTTAGCAAACTAATTCAGGAACAGAAAACCAAATACCACATGTTCTCACTTATAAGTGGGAGCTAAATGATAAGAACTAATGAACACAAAGAAGCAACAGATACGGGGGTCTACTTGACGGAGGAGGGTGGGAGGAGAGAGAGAGGAGCAGAAGAGATAACTATTGGATACCAAGCTTAATACCTGGGTTATGTAATAATATGTACAACAAAGCCCTGTGATATGTGTTTATCAATGTAAAAAACTCACATGTACCCCCAAACCTAAAATAAAATTTAAATAAAATTTAAAGAGTTTTGTTATAATATGATTGTTTTCTCTATTCTTCAAAAATTCTTCAAAGAAAAATGTTGAGAACAAAGTGAGGGCCTCTAGTTTCTAGTGACGACTGCAGATTGGGGATAGTAATCTTCTCCTTTTACTTACAATACACTCCTGCAAAAATAACCTCAAAGAGGATGTCTAAGTTGTATTCCTCTTCTATAATGATACTATATTTTTGTTGCTAATGCCATGATAATTTAATTAGTATTTATTTATCTTACTATAATTGATAGTAGATATGGACATTACCTTCACTTCATATGCCTTGTCTTCAAACATATATTTAAATTTTAGTTATTTATTGAAACATATTATTGTTATTTCCATCTGCATATTATGGAAGGGAAGACAGTTTTCAGTAAAGTAATTGATAAAGTATTTCAATAAACAACAACAATAATAACACTTTAATAAATAATTTCCCCCTAAACTTTTGTTAAATAAATAATAAAATAAATAAATAAACGTGACTTGTCAGAAGCCCATCCAGGATGTACTATTTGGCTATCAAGCCTAGTATATTTTATTAAGAAAGTATTTTAAGCTAATCAGTTATGTGTTATTTTCTTAAAGACTAAGTTTGTTTCAAAGCAAATTGCCAACTGTTTCAAAAGAATTTTTTTCTGGAGTGCAAAATTGTAGTCTGCCCCAGTTCTGCAATTAATTCAATTGCTGTCTTTTAGAAATTATATTCAGTAAGGCTTCAAAATTTGTCATGATAACATATTTATGCATGACCTGCAATAGGTAGTCAATAGCTACTCACTGAATGAATAAATTTGGGGGTAAACTGAAACACTTTGTGTCTTCATTTCCTTTTCTTTAAAAAGATGAGGTTCAACTAGAGTATCCAGGATTAACATTCAATATTGTGTCTGATAAAATTATAAAAATAGTCTAATAATCTTGGACGTAATGATTGAGAAATATACTTTTAGAACTCTGTTTTTCTATTGAATAAAGTAGAGATAATTAGTTTAATACCTATGAAAATGAACTTATCTCTGCATTTGTCTCTATTAATCTTCTCAGTTGGAAGACAGATATGTACATTCAAAATAGTTTTATAAATTTAATAAATTATGAATCATATTGAATGAAAATATTACCTGACAATAAATGTCAAAACCTTGGTATCTCTAAAAGTTTATACTTGTACATTGACTTAAAATAGTGGTATATATAATGGAACTATTTTTACAAGAGCAAAATCTAGAAGCCTGAAATTTATTTTTCTCTTTGTTCTCCATCGTTATGATCGTTATGACTCAATGCTGTTATATTTGGTTAAAATACAACTGCCAAAATATATTTCTTCTTAATTATAAAATTAGCAATAAGACTCCTCAGGCTAGAGATTTTATTTTTTGAACTGGGCACAGTGCCACTGGCCACACTTAGAATTTAGATTGCAAGGGAATATTCAATCTTTTACTTAATAATACTCAGCCTACTGAATATTTAATTATTTTTCTTGAAATGGTAAACAACTTGAAATATTCTCCCCAAAGGGACAACATTCTTTTTCTATTCTCCCATAAAGTTAATATGCCTTATTTTTATTACAATACTTGCTATTAACAAAGTCTGATCATATTTTGTCACTTCCTATTTCTTTATAAAGTGTAGAATTGAGAAAAACAGAGAATTTAGCAGCCAATTGTAACAATTCATTAAAAGAAGTAGTATATTCAAAGGACAGTAGCAATGTTTAAATGCATGAACTACATAGTAATGCAAGTCATGTTCTAATTCTTGATTTACCTCTAATAGCTGAGTGATCGTACAAAAGATCAATGCAACCTCAATTCAAAACTGGGCATGTATATATATACATATATATGTATATATATATATATATGTGTATATATATATATATATATATATATATATATATAAACAAGATTTATAGGAAGCAGGAGGACAAATTATTAAGTCTGTAGGCACCTGCCTTAGGAAAAGAAAATTTTTAACTATGTAGACATACAATTATGGAACCTTGACAGAAAAATATTTTTATGATGACTTATTTTTGTAGATATATTATAATTATTAATGAGATGAATATCTATGCTTTGATTCCTGGTGAAGATGAAACAATTACATCTTTATTTCATATTATAAAAAATACTACTATAAGTAGAGAGTTGAATTTTTTTATTAAGTAATTTATACTCCTCAAAATTGAAAATTATTGTCATGTATTAAATATATATGACTATGTACAAATTTAGAACCTAGAAGAATGATTTATTTGATAAAGGGATGGCTAATGGTATAAGGTCAACTGATTCCCATCTTGATATTTATTTTGCTTATTCTTTCATTAAGTCACAGTTTATACTTTGAGAAATCCTTGGTCCATCTCTTTCCTTAGTATGAATCAGTGACTATTGATCTAGTTTTGTAATGTTTCACATTTTTTACTTTTCTTTTTCATTTCTGTGGCACTCATGTTTTTATCCAGTGGAGCTTTTCTGGACTGGACAAAAATACATGGATCTTCTGAATATGATAATGTAATGGCACTCATTTAAGTAGATATTTTACGTTTTTCAACATTTACTTAGTAAGGGTACAAAGAATTTACTTTTTATTGTACCCACAACAAACTTTACAATGCAAAACCACGTGCAGGAACTGATATTTTACTTTTCAAAAAATCAAATTGCATCTGCCCCACCATCTTCACCTGCTAAATGGCCAATTTTATTTGTCATTATTAGGAATTCTCTCTCTCTCTCTCTCTCTCTCCCTATTTTCCCATCTTTCTCAGGTTTGTGTGAAGATGCTGGAAAGCTTTTTTAGTATAGAATACTTTCTAAGGGCAACCTGTATTTATTTAACACATTATGATCACCATCGATATGTCTGTTACATAAGCCAACATGGTCAATTATAACAGGATATGGCCTTGAAGCCATTCTTTGACCAGAGACAGCTTTCCTCCCATAAGCATGCAACATAATCATTTCCTCTGATGTCTGCTTGCTTCTACATGGTCCTAAAGACATCCTTGACTGTACGTCTCTTTGCCAGGATCATTGCCTTTTTTGGTTTTGGAAATGAACTTATTACACTATTTTCCAGTTTTCCTTTACAGAAGAACTCCTTGGTGGGGAGTGGGGGTGGGAGGGTATTATCTGTATTTGGTATAATTTCATCCCCTTTCCCTATTCCAATTAGGATTCATGTCTCACTATTCAATAAAACTGTTTCCTTCAAAGTCACCATTGATCACCAGGTTGCCAAGTCCTACTGTAACATGTCTGTCTTTGCTTGCTTATTCTCTCAGCAACATTTAACACAATTGATCTTCCCTTCTTTCTTCAAATATATTTTAAGATTTTGCTTCTAAATTGCCACATTAAATTTTGTGTCTAGGAACTCTCCTAATGCTCTTACAATATACTGGCACCCATTTACAATTTTCCTTTCCTGAAATATTTTTCTATCCAATTTATAATTGTTAGTATACTTATAATGATGTACTAGTATTATTATTACTATTATCATCTAACACTACTAAATACTATTTATTGGTTGTTACACTTCGACTACATATCCACAACCCCAAGCTTTCTCCTAATTTCTAGACTCACATATCCAACTTTCTACTGAGCACTTCCACTTTGGTATCCGATAGAGTTTCATATCATGATCTAAACTGAACATTATTTTTTTATTCCAAACTTCCTTCACTTTTGCTATTGTTCATTGAAAACTCCTTGAAATGATTCTTGATTCCTCTCTTTCTTTCACAATTTGTTTCTAATCAATCTTGAAAAATCAATGATGCATGAGAGAGAATTAAAATTTCTGGAATGATGTCCTTGAATAGATGACAGAAAATGTGATCCCATATGTAGGTTGAGTGGTTGGTCTCAGAAGCAAGGCCGATTCATCCATTGCAAAAGGAAAGAAATCAGAATAAATATGGACAGATGAAAGTTGATAGATTTGGAGATAGGCAGATATGACAGCTACTTTTTAGCTCTGGTACCTACCAAGAACAGAGTAATGGGAGTGATAGTGGTATAGGCATTGTCTGCAAAAAACTTTAAAAACAATAATGAACTCTTTGATCTTAGCTCTGAACGAAAGTTTACAAATATTTTCTCTAAATTGCCAGATAGTATTTTAGGCTTTGCAAGCCATAGACCATGAGCAAACATGGCTGTGTCTCTATAAAACTTTATTTATAAAATCAGGCATCAGGTTATATTAGGTTCATGGGCCAAACTTTGCTAGCTCCTGTTTTAAGCAACTGCTGAAAACAGGAAAAGACTCTTTCCCACTACCCTAGCTTTGGTAGTAGTTTATTGCTTTCTGGTTATTGCTATTTGCTCAATGAACAAAGAAAGATTATTGCCTAAGAGTGAGAAAGAGGAGAAGATATAGAAAATCTGAGGAGAGAGAAGCTAAGTAGGAAGAAATCATCGAGGCTGATGAAAAATTGAATAGGAAAATATATGATGGCTTGGCAGTGCTCATGGCCCTCTTGTTCTTATTAATTATACACTTACCTGTGAGGCAGTTAGCACCATTTAAGTTTTTCTCCAAACACATTTAGCTTAGAAGGTCTAGTCTTGAAGTATATTGAAATTTGAACTTAACCAGGGCTAGGACTTTTCTAAGAAAAATCAATGAAGCAAGAGGGGGGAAAAAAGTTAGGGAAGTGTGCTGAGAAATAATCATAATGATGGATGTGAAATGAAAGTTATAACGCTGGGAAAGAGAGGGGTGAACTCAAATCTCTACCATCCTACTTGTCAGCAGAAAAAATAGTCACAAGCATCAGGAAATTGATCTCTTATTTATTCCAAATATCTGGAGGCTGTATCTAATTGGCATGAAATAATTAGCACATAGAACTGTAGTTGCAAGGGAATCTGATAAATACAGTTTTAAGCTTTATGTGTCTGCTGTACTGAAAGATGATTTCAAAGCTTGTAGGAATAAACGTCAAGTGCCATTTGTTCTTTTTCACATTGAACTTGTCTGATATAATTAGTACCTCTTTTCTTTACAGCTGTTTTATTAATAATATATTATACTTTTTGTTATTTTAAGTACACTCTATCAGAATTTTTCTCACTCTCGCTTCCTAAGAGTACTATCAAATTGAACCAATTTACAGTTCACCAGTTTGTTTCGGGTCTGTTTTGCAGTAGTTGACCAGGCTTTCCCGTATAAAAACTGTGCTTCATTTTGTACCAACTATCTGCACACCCCCATTTATCCCCTCAAACACACCATCTTCAGAGTTATATTTATTAATTAGATATGTGATCAAGTCATTAAGAACCTTAAATAGGTTTACAATGTGCCAAGATAAAGCTGGAGCTTCTTAATTTGACCCCCTGAATCATCTTCTCTAGCCAGACCAGTCTACACACTTTACCTGCAACACACCTTACCTATTGCTGTCTCTATCATTATGTTTGTAATGCTATTTGCACTTGGAAAGCTGTCTCATTTCTTATTTAACTGAGTTTTCTTCATTCTCTAAATCACCCAGTTCTGTGAGGTTTATTTTGTCACCTATGCCCAAAGTCATCTCTTCATTTTATTTGATAATTAAAAATAAATGGATGCCTAAATAAGAAAGAAAAATAGAAAAAAATCTCTATATTGAGGATAGAGCTGTTTTCGCCCTTTCAATACCCCATTTGAAACCATGACTTACTGTGACTACATTTCATAAATAATTACAATGATTTAATCAATAAAAATAGATATTTTATATTAGTGAATGTGATTGTTGAAAGATAAATACTGTATTTTAATCACAAAAAAACTTCTCATGTTTTAATTTTTTTTTTAATTTTTTAAAATGTACTTTAGGTTCTGGGGTGTATCTAAAGATCATGCAGGATTATTGCATAGGTACACAAGTGGCAGTGTGGTTTACTGCCTCCTTCCCCCCGTCAACTACATTGGCAATTTCTCCCAATGTTATCCTGCCCCAACCTCCCCACCACCATTATCCCTCCCTTCGCACCCCTGCAACAGACCCCAGTGTGTGATGGTCCCCTCCCTGAGTCCATGTGTTCTCATTGTTCATCACCTGCCTATGAGTGCAGTTTTGATTTTCTGTTCTTGCTGAGAATGATGGTTTCGAGATTCATCCATGTCCCTACAAAGGGCAGAAACTCATCATTTTTTATGACTGTATATTATTCCATGGTGTATAAACACCACATTTTCCTTGTCCAGTATATTGTCAATGGGTATTTGGGATGGTTCCAGGTCTTTGCTAATGTAAACAGTGTCACTATGAACATACGTGTGCATGTCTTTATAATAGAATGATTTATAATCATTTGGATATATACTCAGTAATGGGATTACTGGGTAAAATGGAATTTCTATTTCTAGGTCCTTGAGGAAGCGCCACACTGTCTTCCACAATGGTTGAACTAGTTTACACTCCCACCAACAGTGTAAAAGTGTTCCTATTTCTTCACATCCTCTCCAGCATCTGTTGTCTCCAGATTTTTTAATGATCGCCATTCTAATTGGTGTGAGGTGGTATCTTAATGTGGTTTTGATTTGCATTTCTATAATAATCAGTGATGAAGAGCATTTTTTCATATGTTTGTTGGCCTCATATATGTCTTCTTTTGAAAAGTGTCTGTTCATATCCCTCACCCACTTTTGGATGGGTTTGTTTGTTTGTTTCTTGTAAATCTGTTTTAGTTCTTTGTAGATTCTGGATAATAGCCCTTTATCAGATGGGTAGATTGCAAAATTTTTTTTCCATTCTGTTGGTTGCTGGTTCACTCTAATGATTGTTTCTTTTGCTATATAGAAGCTCTGGAGTTTAATTAGATCCCATTTGTTTATTTTGGCTTTTGTTGCCAATGCTTTTGGTGTTTTAGTCATGAAGTCCTAGCCTATGCCTATGTCCTGAATGGTTTTGCCTAGGTTTTCTTCCAGGGTTTTTATGGTGTTAGGTTTTATGTTTAAGTCCTTAATCCATCTGGAGTTAATTTTAGTGTAAGGTGTCAGGAAGGGGCCGAGTTTCTACTTTCTGCACACTGCCAGCCAGTTTTCCCAACACCATTTATTAAACAGGGAATCCTTTCACCATTGCTTCTTTTTGTCAGGTTTGTCAAAGATCAGATGGTTGTAGATGTGTGGCATTGCCTCCAAGGCCTCTGTTCTGTTCCATTGATCTATATCTCTGTTTTGGTACCAGTACCATGCTGTTTTGATTACTGTAGACTTGTAGTATAGTTTGAAATCAGGTAGCATGATGCCTCCAGCTTTGTTTTTTTTGCTTAGTATTATCTTGGCCATGCGGGCTCTCTTTTGGTTCCACATGAAGTTTAAGGTGGTTTTTTCCAGTTCTGTGAAGAAGGTCACTGGTAGCTTGATGGGGATAGTGTTGAATCTATAAGTTACTTTGGGCAGTATTGCCATTTTCATGATATTGATTCTTCCTAACCATAAGCATGGAATGTTTCTCCATCTGTTTGTGTCCTCTCTTATTTCCTTGAGAAGTTGTTTGTAGTTCTCTGTTACATCCTTCGTTAGTTGTATTCCTAGGTATTTTATTCTCTGTGTAGCAACTGTGAAAGGGAATTTGCTCATGAATTGGCTCTCTGTTAGTCTGTTATTGGTGTATACAAATGTTTGTGATTTCTGTACATTGATTATGTATCTTGAGACTTTACTAAAGTTGCTTATCAGTTTAAGGAGATTTAGGGCTGAGATGATAGGGTCTTCAAAATATACAATCGTGTCTGCAAATAGAGACAATCTGACTTCTTCTTTTCCTAATTGAATACCCTTTATTTTTTTTTTTTCTTGCCTAATTGCTCTGGCTAGAACTTTCAGTGCTATATTGAATAGGAGTGGTGAGAGAGGGCATCCTTGTCTAGTGGTGGATTTCAAAGGGAATGCTTCCAGATTTTGCCCATTCAATATGATATTGGCTGTAGGTTTGTCATAAATAGCTTTTACTATTTTGAGATATGTTCCTTCCATACCTAGTTTATTAAGAGTTTTCACCATAAGGGGCTGTTGAATTTTGTTGAAGGCCTTCTCTGTATCTATTGAGATAATCACGTGGTTTTTGTCATTTGTTCTGTTTATGTGATGGATTATATTTATAGACTTGTGTATGTTGAACCAGCCTTGTATCCCTGGAATGAAGCCTACTGACTGTGATGGATAAGCTTTTGATGTGCTGTTGAAATAGGTTTGCCAGTATTTTATTGAAGATTTTTGCATCTATGTTCATCATGGTTACTGTCCTGAAGTTTTCTTTTTTTGTTGAGTCTCTGCTGGGTTTTGGTATCAGGATGATGTTGGTCTCATAAAATGATTTGGGAAGGATTCCCTCTTTTTGTATTGTTTGGAATAGTTTCAGAAGGAATGGTACCAGTTCCTCTTTGTATGTCTGGTAGAATTCAACTGTGAATCTGTCTGGACCCGGACTTTTTTTGGTTGGTGGGCTATTAATTGCTGCCTCAACTTCAGCCCTTGTTATTGGTCTATTCAAGACTTCAACTTCTTCCTGGTTTAGGCTTGGGAGTGTGCAGGTGTGCAGGAATTTATTCATTTCTTTCATGTTTACTGGTTTATATGCATAGAGTTGTTTGTAGTTATCTCTGATTGTATTATGTAAATGAGAAATCATTTCCATTACTTATCTCGAATCATACTGTTCTAATATCTATGCATTAATTTGTTACATCCAGAAATTGCATGGGAATTATGTATTTAGATCAAGGCATCATTCTTCAAGATCTGATGATCTCTTTGAACTTCTCTCTGATGTAGAAGTTCTAGATTTGGTTTAGGCTCTCAGTGACATTTGTTCAACAGTAATCCTTCGATATAACAGAGACAGAGCTCACTGTGGTATGCAAAAATTGTTGTAGTACATTCAATAATCTAAAATTTCCAAAAGTACATCTCAGATGAATTTTTTAAATGCCCATTCCTTTTTGGTTGTCTCTTCTTATATGACAATCTTTTCATAAATATTAAGTTTAGTATGCTATATGTAATAACATTGCCTAACAGATAATTTCATAGATTTAATATTTTCTTCAGGAAATGATTTTACCTTGCAGTTGTATGAGATTTGCTTGCTTGTACATCTATTTATCTTATCTTGTTTAATCATTTGCTTTTAATGAAATATATTGGCACCAGGGACAGGCAATTGTTTTACTTGGCATATTCCATGAGGTATGAAAAATTGAAGCAGGTGCTTATTACAGTGATTTTATTTATATGATGCAAGTATTTAAAAAAAAGCAAATGGTAAAAACTGTTTTCCCTTGTAGAGAAACATATTTTAAAAATCCAATTTATATCTTAAATGTTAAATGAAGTTCTCATTACTAAGAGGCAATGCTGTCTTCTCTAAAAATCAGAAAAAGAAAAACCTCTATGATATATTAAAAATTATAATAGTGTGTATTCTGGTATTTCCCAAAGGATTTTTGAAGTTTTTTTATAAATGTACATAATCACAAAATCACAAGGAAACATCAATCCCGATGGCTGAGATGTTACACTTTTTTCCTTGTTGGAGACTGACTTAATACATAGTGTTATTTAAAAATTAGAGAGAATGATTCTTCATTAAGACTGGTACGCACTTGCTCTTTTCTTTTTCTTTTTTTTAATTGCATTTTAGGTTTTGGGGTACATGTGAAGAACATACAATATTGTTGCATAGGTACACACGTGGCAGTGTAATTTGTTGCCTTCCTCCCCTTCACCTATATCTGGCATTTCTCCCCATGCTATCTCCCCGCAACTCCCCACCCCCCACTGTCCCTCCCCCCTTTTCCCCC